>CAEGAD010022692.1:0-55640 GCA_903067055.1 Poeciliopsis paucimaculata
ACCTTTCACCTACTATCTACCTCCAACACATCATCAGTGATCTTTAATTGCAGTTACACGTTTTACACCATTTCAAGTTCAATGTCAAAATCACATTCATAACCCTTTTAGTTTTGATTTAGCATTCATTTATAATTTTATGATAACCATAACTTATTACTCTTATTGTAATCATGATGTGGGTTATTAAAGATGTTCTGAAAAGAAACCAAGAATAATCTATTATTGTAATTATTTGATACCAAAGTTACAGTTACTTGTTTTCCTTCTAAGTGTTCCCACAAGTGTAAGTGTAAGTATTGTTATAAGTAAACCAATATTAATACAAGTAGTTTACTTTAAATGTTATCTAATTACTCAAAATGTTTAGATTTCATCCTTTAAAACTTTTATGCTTTGAAACAAGGAATAGTCTTCTATTTTTATACATCTTCAGGCTGGAAGCTTACTTCCTCTTTTTTCAGGAAACCTGCTCTTCCTGTCTCATCTCTCTCTCTGACTATGATTTCTTATGATTAGATAGAAAAAAGAAGTATAATTAAAGCAAAGTTTGCAGGACTCAAAAACAACACACACAACCAGATTTATTTTATTGAAGTGTAAGTCTACTGTTGGGTGTGGATATGTCACTTGTGTGATTAATTGTAAAAGTAACTTTATTTATTGTTACTGTTAAACTAAAATCTCCAGCATGGGGAAGTGGGATGATCTCGGATTTTCTTGACATCCTTTAACACTTGAGGTTCTGTAATAACTTCTATTTACAGCCGCTCACCTCCAGCCCAGATCCAGTCAGCAGCGGCTTTAACCCGCCTGGTAGTAACGTTAAGGAGAAGCAGAGCAAACAGTCAGCAGGTGATACCGGGTGATACCGGGTGGTACCTGGTGGTACCTGGTGGTACCGGAGCTTTGAGCTGTGTCAGGATGTCTGATATAAAGACAACATTCTTTCTATCTGTTGGTGGGACCGACTCAGACTGCCTGTAGTGAACCGGGCCTTTAGCAGAATGATGAAGTTTCTCTGCAGCCGAAGCATTTCTGTGTTTAGGAGCGAGGCGGGTTTTGTCCCGCTATTGCAAGGACAATTATGAAAATATAAATAGAAACTGTTTTTCTAAGGTCAACGTTGTTATTCACAAACCAGTGTATAAAAAATATTCTTGCCCATGATTTGATAGGTAGAGAGCAGATCTGCCCCCTCCTCTTCACCATGGACTGAACAACATGGAGGCAGAAACTGAGAGTAAATACACAGGGCAGTCAGACTAGTTTATTTTGCTAAATTATTATATTTACCTAAATATTATTGCTGAGGGGCACAAGCAGGCCTTCTGACATACAGGTTAAAAATAAATAAATAAACAAAAAATTGAAAAATAAATTTTTTTGAAAAAAAAAAAAAAAAAAGAAAACTCAAAAAGGGCACTCGGGGCATCAAGGACAAAAGGGACAGGTGCTCAAGGCCCCTTTACCCCCTCTCCTTGCACGTACCTGGCCACACGGATCAAAACTAAACTTACCTTGTAGGAGAATCCCGGTTAGCTGAAAGTAAGTGATGACACTTTAGCTGTGGATTCTGTTGGGCTTCATTACAACAAGCTAACAGATTAGCTGTGTGTTACTCTGCTAGCAAACAGCTAATGTGTGTTAACTGTGTGCTACTCTGCTAGATGTGTGTTAGCAGAGTAGCAAACAGGTAATCTGCTAGCTCGTTGTAATGAAGCCCAATATGGAACCCAACAGCTAGCTGCCTGCTAGTAGCTGCTAGCTGCCTGCTAGTAGCTGCTAGCTGCCTGCTAGTAGCTGCTAGCTGCCTGCTAGTAGCTAGCTGCCTGCTAGTAGCTGCTAGCTGCCTGCTAGTAGCTGCTAGCTGCCTGCTAGTAGCTAGCTGCCTGCTAGCAATGTGGTGGCGTTGCGGTTTCAACCCCAGTAGTACTGGTATTCTGGTGATCAGTTATAAGTTTCCAACTTGCTTCAGTGTTAGAATAATAATTTTACTTCTCATATTATTTTATTTTATTAACTGTAATCAGTCAATCAAGTTAATTTGATATTATTAAGTTTATTTCGCATTTTAGTAACCAGGCAGTTCAACGTGCTTTACATCATTAAACCCACAAAAGTACAAATTCATACATCACACAGTCAACAATTGAAGCGTCACATTTTAATTTAATAAGTTTTAATTGAAATCACATAGATGTCAGTTAAAGGCTCCACAAAGCTCAAACTGTGGGATTTACACACTGAAGGCATAGAGAGAAAAATACACAAACAAGTATTTTGACTGTGTTTTGCAAAAGTTTTCATGAAATTACAAAAAATAGTTTAGTATTTTTTGTAATTAAAAAAAATTACAAAATTTTTTTTTGATATTTGATATCACAAATATCTTGTGATATCAAGATATTTGTATCTTGATGAATGGTTGTGTCGTTCTTACAAAAGAGACATTTCAGGCATTGTTTCCCATTTGAATCCATTCTGTTCATGTCTGAGTTTGATGACATACTAGTTAAATATTTGTCTTTAGTTTCTTGTGATCGGTTGTGGAAATAGACAAACTTGTGTGCAATTGGTTAGTGCCAATTGGTATGGAACGATGCACATTGAATGTGTTGCTAGTCCATCACAGGCAACACAAAGTCATGCAGTAAAGTAAATATGAAGATTTTTGTGACTGTCGATGGAAACTGGAGTATCCCAGCAGGAAGCTACACACACAAGAAGGACACAAACTCCAGGCATAAATGCACACTGTCAGAATTTGAACCTTTTTTACTTCAAGTCAACAGTACTAACAACTTACAGCTACATGCAACCTCTGAATGTTCATATATACAATACTACTAAGATAAAATGCTCACATCCTATTACTAAGAAAAGCACTTCCACAGCATGATGCTGCACCTGCCACATGTCAACCATATGTGGTGTAAAATAGTATTTAGTAATTGCAGTCTCTTTTTTTAAATTATTTACCTTTCTGTCACACTTAAATGCTTAAGATCATCAAACAACCTCTAAATTAAAAGATGACTTGAAGCAGAACAAAAAGCAGTTTTCAAACCATGATTTAATTTATTAAAGTAGAACTGGCTTCTCCAACCAACCTAAACTTATTTATGTGAAAAACACAATTGCTTCCTAAATCTAATGACTGTGTAGTCATTAGACAACCATCTTAAAGTGTTAGTGATTGCAGGAGTCTTTTAGATCACTGTAGAGGAATTTTGGCCCTCTTTTGTTTGCAGTTTTTGAAAATAATATATATAAACAAATTTGTTGGTCACCAGTGGTCATGACTTTGGATGTCAGTTTTCTTGAATCATGAACACTGACCATAATGAAAGGGCGCAGTGCTCCAGATGTAGTTCTACGTTATCTTGTGATTTTTTTTTTGATGAGTTGTTAAGCTAAATTTGACTCGGACTGCCCCTCCTGGAAAGATTAGGGTGTCTTTAATGATGCTGTTCTAGTAGAAGGTGAATTTTTCCCCCCCCAGTCTCAGGCTTTCTTTCAGGAAAACCTGAAGAAAATCTATGTTAATAAACACAAATGAAGTTTGTTAACTTCATCTATGTTCAAATCAGATCTGAAATGTTTTAAAAAAACATCCCGACAGCATGATGCTGCCACCACCATGTCGCACTGTGCTTGTACGCATGCATTTCTTTATAATTTGTCTTGTTACAAACATAAATGCTAGTGTGTAATTGGGAATTGCTATAAAGTAGTTTATAATTATGGATTTGTTTCACAAATAAATATATTATAATGCATTTTTATTTACACTTACTGTATACCTCTAAAAGGAGTCCAAATGCTGCTGAAGTCATGTAATAAGTAAGCAGAGTCCACCTGAGTCTAATTTCATCTCACTGTAAATACTTGTCATAACATCCCAGATGTCTCTCAGATTCAGCAGCCCGAGTCTGTGAATTTGGAGCATAAGGTTTGTGTATTGACATATGATCCTCTGTGCCTTCGTAAAACAGAGGCGAAAAGAAAAAAAAAATCAATAGCAAACCTCATACAGCACTGAAATGTCCCCAAAGTCCACTGGAGCAGCATCCTCTCCCCCTCTCCTCCCTGTCTTTCTCCCTTTTTCTGTCCCCCTCCCTCTCCCCTCCGTTTCTTCTATAAGCCGACCTCTACTGTATTTACCCCCGGCATCGCACTGCAGAACACTGAGGAGGACTCAAAATGCACCAGAGAAGGTGAGCATGATTCATACTCAGTCATGTCAATCAGATCTACCGGCGTGTGCTATACAGGCTGCTCCTCTTTCATTCTGTTCATCGACATGAAAGTGTTTGGCTCCAAACTGCAATGAAGCATTTTTCTTTTAATGAGAAGGTCTGTGTGAGTCAAATTAAATGTTGCTGAACCGCCTTGTGTGTGCATGTGTGTGTGTGTTCTTAATATATTCAGTGTGAATAGATGAATAATCATTCTGTGGCATCCACAGAGGTTAGACAAAATGCGTCAATATTGGCAACTCACCAGTGAAGTTTGCAGCTCCGTGTCTTTGCAGTGTAAACAGTGAGGCTGTTTTGTGATCAGATGGGTGTTACTGTACTTTTTCTGCAGAGCTACAAGAAATATGATATTCATGCCTCCTGTATCTGAATCTGATCTTTACAGCACAGTCAGCTTTATTTGTTTGGAGCATCTCTGATGCAGAGACTCTAAAGCAAAAAAGAAAAGCATTATGCGTGTTTGCGCTGGTTTAATTGAATGATTTATTTGGTGTGTTTCTCCAGGAATCTTGGGAGAATGTTCCTACTGATTACAGTGTTACTCTTTGGTAAGATGATCTGCAAATTGTGCCTTTTCTGACATTATAAGTTTTCCCAAGTACACATAAAGCGTGTCTTCTAACATCCTCTGGCGCCAGGCTTTGCGTCGGCTCAGAAGGTGGTTCAGTTGTCCTACTGCTCCGTGGCCGAGAACAACCTCAGGATGGACTGCAAGTACGCACTTCCAGCTGAGTCACCGGAACCCTTCTGCAAATACACGCAGGGCGAGAGGCTCCTCGACACCACCGACCCGGACGAGGAGCAGCACGCCCCCTACAAGAATCGCGCCAAAGCCCGTATCTTTCCAGGCAACGTCTGCCGCCTGCTGTTCAAGAACCTGCCCAAAGGCAAGTCCAACTTCACCTGCAACATCAGGCTGGGCGACTCAGCCGCAGCCACCAAAACCTCAGTGGTGGAGAAAAGTAAGCTGCTCGCCCGTCACAGTCATTGTTCGCTGCAGCTGTGCACTTCCTGTTATTTTACGTGCAAAAAAACAAGGGAAGCCGTCATTCTTCTGAAATGTTAATATTTTCCCCCTTTTTAAAACTTTACAGAGCTCCTGCTTCCCTGCTCAGCATGGAGTGTCCTGTTACAAAGCTGCAGCGGCCTACTGCTGACCTTGATGACTCTTCCTATGCTGCTGTGAAGCAGGCGCCATACAGCTGCATATGCTAACACTTGCTTCCACAATCACTTGGTGACGAATACTGGACTCTCTTCAAGTTGTGTGTATGCACAAAGTGCAATAGTTCAAACTGAATGTACGTATAACGAATGTTGGTTTTGTCATAGGGCTGTATCCTCTGCATTATATACACTCGATACTAAGCACAGAAACTGCTGCATACTCTTTGTACTCTACAATACTTTCACGTGTAGGAGGGTGATGGGGCTTATTAGGTCCTGAGAGACTTTACTGAGCAAAATGCATGAATACGACCCAAATTTCAGCCTGTTTAATATCTGAAAACAGTTTTAGCTGCAGTTAGTACCTGGAAGATATAAAGCTTTAGCCTCTAGTCTTGTTAATAAGATAATATTTATCTATATCTCTGATGCAGTTATAAGGGGGTTTTAAACGAAGTGTGACAACTTCTTTAGCTATGCCATATCTCAGCTAAAAATCCTATCCAGCTCCAAAGTTATGCAACTTGGCGCTCTGCAATAATGAATTATTGCCGAGATTCACCTCTTATAAAGGTAGGCAACGTGTTTATCCCGCTGACGGAAATCTCTCCCATGTGTCTCTTCTTGGCTGGCTGTCAAACACCAAGGGCAGACCGTGGTAACCTCAAGCCACGCAGGTCAAGCAGCGGGGAGGGCGCAGTTGTTTGTCGATAGGGATCGAAATAGGGCTACAAAGAACGCCGATGGAGATCAAAACTGATCTTCAGAGGCTTTTAGTGATGGAGCACAGATATGCATGCATGAGCAATAATTTCTCTGTGGTGTTCTGTTGACTTCTGTAATGGGATTACAAGGAAAAACCAAAAGTAGGTTGTTATTTTGCCTCACATTTGTGCCTGAGACTCCCATGTTCGGCCAAGGCTTGTTGAATGCAACTTAGATGCTACGAGTTTAATTAGCAGTTATTTCATTTAAGAGGAACTAATAATGTAAAGTGTTTTTACTCATGTATATAGTTAAATAGGTGGTGTGTAGCAAAAGCACAATCATATCAATGCACTGAAAAGCACTATTGTACTATGAACTGTTTACTGACAATAAACTGAAGTGAGAAAGAGGAATGACAGTCTCTGCTTTGCAAAAGTATCTCAGTACATTTAAATCCGTTACCGATTACTTCACAATCCTGTGAACAAAAGTGGGACACATTTTTTGTATTTTTTTTCTGGGAAATTCAATCTATTTGTGAACAGAAAATATTGTAAACATAAAATAGAAAAGTTCATAAAAAACGAATGTAACTAGCATGTTTTAAATTGATTGTTTACCCAATTAAAATAATTTCTACTAATCTATGACTGCAGCAAAATGTGCTGCCATGCAAACTACTCAGAGTGATGCTGACATGAAGCCTTTTCTAACCATTTACAAACACAATTTATAATTTGATTTAAAAAAAAAAAAAAGACCAGTGGACTTGTGTGCTCTGGCCAGATAAAACAAAAGTTAAGACTTTTTCAACAAACATGACTGAAACAATGAGGATGTGGAAAAACACAGCTATCCACTTGGTGGTGGTGGGTCTGTTGTCTTTTCCCCCCCAAAGACTATTGTAGCGAACATTGTTACAATTTACAAACTCCTTTAAATACTTGGGGAAGTTTAAAAGAAAGTAAGTTAGGACAGGATAACATGTGGACAATTCAGCACAGAAACAAATCAAAATGCACAAAATCAACCTTCCTAGATGGTCATCTTTTTCCCCAAACCTTATTCCTGCAGACTTGTAGTAAGGTAAAGAGAGGAAAGTATAGAAAAAGACCCTATATGGATAATCTAGAGAGATTGCAGCACTGTAGTTCTCAGGTACAGATGATTGTCTTGAAAAATAGGAAAGAGCAGAACGACTTAAATATGCACCATACGTGTAGTTAAACATTTAGCAAGCCTCTGCATTACTAATGAAGCAACCCTCAGAGTGCTGCTTAAACAAGCTGCTATTCAGGTTTGATAAGCTTGCTCTCGTTTCTCCCCTTTGCATCACTCCTCTGATATCTCATACTGGATTCCATGATGTTTATCGGAACAACTTTTTCACTTCCCTGCAAACAAAAGGAACTTGAAAAGCATTCACACCCCTTGAGTTCTTTCGCGTGTTGTCGCGTCACAACAAACTTCAGCGAATTGAGAAACTTAATTTCTCAGAAACTGAACCCTGATTCAGAATTGGCTTTTTGACAATGAAGGGACTCAATGACATCTTGACTTTCTTTGCCATTTCTTTGAGGAAAAGCCAACATTTTAAGTGGTATGATGGTCTGCCTCTCTTCTATTAATTGCTTTTTTCTTGGCATTTTTGTAGAAACACGTTACTTTTCATCAGACAACAGCTGAACAGCTGTAAATTGTTAGCCTATTTTGTGTTCCCTGAAAATGGCCTGTCGTATTATTCTGAAAGTTACATTAGTTTTCAGTTTGGCATAACTTTTTCTTATGTTTTAACTTCTAACACTTCACCACCTACCTTTGTGCCAATCGATGGACTTGAACTTGGGTGCTCCTGTAAATCGGCTAAACAATAAATCTACCCTGATTTCCTTAATTTTGGGAGATTGGTGCGTAACCAGTACTTAAATGTGAAGCTAATCTTAAGCAATGTAACTACATCTGGCTCTTTATAGAGTACTAAAATATGCATAATAATTTTAAAACTTGCCACGACTTGTTGGAGTTCATTCATTTCTGACTTTGTGCACCACCTGGGTTTGTCTCAGGACCCGACCAGAACCCCTCAGTGTAAATTACCTTGAGAAATGATGAGATCTGGGCATATATAAAAACAGGCTTTAATGCCAAAGCATTCACCGTCCAGCGCTGGGCCACACTTAACTCAATTATGGATGCAACCAAGTGATTCAAAGATTGTAGCGCGAGTTTAGCTTTTTATTCGTCTATGTACACCCCCTAAAGAGTGGTCAAATCAGTTTCAGTCTACATATGAAGGTCGGCAGTCATACATAAACATGGTTATGTAAGCTGCAGCGTGTGCGTGTAAGCAGATAAAAGAGGCTAAAAGAGATAGAGGAAAAGACAGAATCCATAACAGATAAACAAGGCGTTGATCTCAACTAGATCCAGAGGTACCAAAAAATAAATGATCCTGACAAAATTCATAAAAATATATTTTCAAACTCACAAAGAGTTTGGCAATGTTTACAGAAGGTTAGTTTGAACTTTAATTGTAGCAGTATTCCTCAGTTTCTGGAAAACAGCTGTTAAATTGTTACACAATTCTTAAAATTAGCTCATTTTAGAATAAACTGTCGCAATTCATATTAATACAGGGAGTCCATGAGAATGAGCAGTGTTCAGCTGACACTGCTGTATTGTGAAATTTTTAACTCTTAATGGAAGAAGTCATGTCCAGGTCATGCAAATACAAACCCTTCACCACATGTTAGTGGACACAAACATCACTTTTTAAGAGAGGAAACCTCACAAAAAGAATAATAACCTTTTATCGTCTCAAGAATGAGAAAGGGAGGGAGGAAGGAAGCAACACACCTTCAACACACAAACAGAAAAATCAGTGGAAGTGAACCCCCCCCACGCCGCGCAGCTGGACAACTCAAACAGGATTGTGTTTTCTTCTTCTTCGTCCTGTTCTCTTCTGTTTTCCCTGCCCCTGTGTGTAAATGTGGCGGCTTCGTTTCAGTCCCGACCTGTTTTTCCACTCTGTCGTCACTTCACCTGTTGAGATCTGATAACCCGGAAGTGAGCTCTCTTGTTGTCACCTTAGGTTGGAACTTTACAGGTGAGGGAGAGGTAAGCAGCTCGAGCTGGTGAAGTTCTTGGAAAAGAAGCAGCAAAAGAGCGAGACTGAGCTATTTACTCGACGTGAAGATTATTTTGTGGAGCTTTATCGTCATATTTTAGGCAGAAATACGGGAGAGGACCGAGTGTGTGAAGGAAAACAGCGAAGAAACATGGGACGCCTCGTTTCACTGCTTTTGTTTCTGTGCGCCGCGACAGGTGAGCTGCTTTCAGCCTTTTTCTGCTTTAAAGTTAGTCTAAGGCCAGTAAGTTTTATTGTGAAGCGATGGATCTAACCTGTCTGTATTACTACAACACACCATGAGCAGCGACAGCTTGGCCCTGTTGTTTTAAAAAGTTCCAGTTTTGGTTTTCTTCACTGTCTTTGAGTGTAGGTTTTTTTCATTTATGCAGATGGTAAGTTGAAATGTATATTCCAAAAACGGATCCTCTTTGATATAACAGTGAGTTGCTTGTACCAAAAACAATTTCTGGAAAGTGTACAATCAACGCCCTTATTGAGATGGATGGGAAAACATCAAACAGTGCTTTCTTTTTTTTTTTTTTTTTTTTTGCAAAGTTGATCAAACAAACAAACAAACAAACAAAGTAAATACGATTCAAAACTGATAGCTGATATTATTATCATAATCAAATTACAATTTGAAGAATTAGATGTAAAAATATTCAGCATATGAAGATAAGATAAATGCAAACAAATAAGGAGATAAAGTTTTAAAAACTTATTTGAGTTGTGGAGGCGTTTGCTATCAAATATCAAGCAATTCAATAAAAGTGTATTGAAAAACATAATGTTTGTGATGATAAAAGTTACAATTCTAATTAAAATGACAACCTAAACAAAATTGAGAAAAAAATTAAAATTAAGCTGAGGATAAAGAAAAAATATACAAAATCATAATGACATCATTGGTAAAAAATGAAAGATGACTTTGAAAATATTTTGAATGATAAAGACAACAGTATTAAAGATGATGGGAATAATAAACATAAGTGTAAAAAAATAAAATTATATAGTAGTAAATGTAATAAAAAAAATAAAAAAAAAAATATGTATGAATCCATCATTTAAAATAATATATTTCCTGTAAAGTGTATAATTTTTGCAGTGATGTCACAATTTATTCTCATAAATCTTAAATCAAATTCTCACCAAACTGCCCAGGAACTGTCATGTCAGGCAGCCTCTACAACTCATGTGATCGATGAATTATTATTAGAAATAGGGCAGAGCCAGGAGGTGGTTTGTTGTTGCAACAGTAAAAAGAGTGTCCTCCTAATTCACATGATTAAATCAAGTATGTCTGAAGTTTAAACCCAGTGACCTTAAGTCTGCTTTATTGAAGGACCAACTGGCTTTTATTAAATCCATTTCATCATGTCTGCCTTTTTGGCTGCTCTCTACCCTGAATGTACTCTTTGTGCTTTATTTTGAAAGACACAGATTGTCCCCACACTGAAACTTGTACAAACAAGGAAGCGGGGGAGAGCTGCTGTCGTTTCTATTTGGAGAGTTATCTCCCTAAACCAAAACTATGACTGTGAGATTATCTCAGTCTAGTCTTCCTGTGAGGAGCGCCTACAGGCTTCAAAGATTTCCACTGTTGAAATGCCAGCAATAACAAATCCATGATGTAACATTCAAAATACTACACCCAGGATGTGGATTAATTTGTAATTGTTGTTCTCCTAATACCTTTCATTTGAGAAGAGCAGCTTGAACTTGCACCTGGTTAATAAGTATATGAGTCCTGCAGCACTCAGCTTCAGCTGAGCGCTTCACGTTTGCAGTGAAGAAGTCAGAACATGTTTAAGATCTTTTCTAAACTAATAGTATTAATATAACTTAAAGTGATGTAAGACTGACAATCAGTATTAATAATTTGGCTATCTTGGAAGTAACGCCGTGCCTGAATGGAGCCAGTTTCACCCAGGCAGCTGACGGTTTCACCGAAAGCTTCTGGCTCAGCACAAAGGAATGACGGGATTTTTTTTTTTCTCCTCTTCCGGTGGAGCGTGGCAGCCACAGAGCATGCTCCAAAAGTACATGGGTGTGATCTTTCATTCTCATTGCATTGTTTGTTTTCTGCAACAACATGTAAAGTTGTAATGGGAATTGGAAAGGGAGTGTTGAGTCACAGTTGAGTTTTTAACATTACAATGACTGTTCAGAGAAAATGCACTGCTTACAATTTTTTACATTTTATTAATTTATAAGGATTCATTTATTTTAAGTATATTAATGTCTGTCATTTAGTACATAGAATAGTGTTGAATAACTTTAAAGGGAGGCATTTCTGCACTTTGCATCACATCTGTTGCTTTTTCAAAATGTTTGTATCTTACGTACTTGGCAGCCCAAGTACATAAGATACATTGCGTCTTATGTACTTGTATACAAATAAAACATACAGCTGTATGTTTTATTTAAACAGCTTAACAAGATTACAGTTTATCACTACTCATTTTCTGCCCTAGTTTTCTCCTCCGTTCTCCATAAATAGCTGCCTTTTTTTAAGGCTTTGTCAAGTATAACTCTGACCTCAGATGGTAGAAATTCAGGACTAAATCTCAGTTTGTCCTGCCGCCTCATGGTGATTATTATTGTGGTGTTACTTTATGCATTTTATCTCTATGCTACCTTACTCAATTTAAACTAAAATAAATATAAATAATAAATCACCCTTTTAGTGAGTCGTTCTGCTCATTTGTCTGCATTTTGGTGTATGTCAAATGTAATATTTTTTAAATATTATTTTACCTTTTTCTGCCTAGGTGGAAGCAGTTTTGTTGTCACAACTGCACCTGCAACTCTAAAAGTAAAAGAAAATGAAGGTGAGCCTTAATATATTTGTGAATAACTGGTTACATTACTGCATTGTGTTGCTGCCGCTTTAAATGTTACAAAATCTTGTGGTCGCCTGTTAGGACCACATAGTAAGTTTTGTTTGACTTGATGCAAAACTCAGCAATGATGTTCAGTTTATTGCTGCATTTAAATAATGTTTCACATTATTTCTTGATTTTGATAGTATAAACTACAGACCAGCTGCTGATGTTTCTCTGCTGATTTAGATCACAGCAGCAGTAGGACAAACAAATTGTACAAGATATTCAAACAAAACAAAAAGACACATTTTTTTTAGGAATATACTGATATGAAAAGATATGAAAACTGGGGTTGATATTTATGTGTGTGTGTCACCACTCTGTTTCAGCTAAACATCCCATAATCCTGTGCTGGAATGAACACTGTTTTAATCTTAGCCCTGTTTATTTATTGGAAAAATATGTTAAAAATGACATTGGATGATGCCGAGTTATCTGAATCCCTTTTGACTTTATTTATTTTTTGATTGCTTTTATTTCAATAAGTTTTGCTGTTTTGAATGTTTCACTTGGAAAAATCAGTGTTAAGGACTACAGCCTTTTGGTGTAAACTTCTCGGTGACTTTATGGTTTATAAAATTGCTTATGTAGGAAGACTAGAGTTGTTTTAAAACTATAGAAATCTTCGTTTTCTCCCTGGTTGCTCTCAGACCAGTATTTGGGTCTAAAATGATTATTTTTAGAAAAGAATAAAAGTAGTGACTTGAGGTTTAGCATAAACAACCAGTCTTGTGCTTCACAAATTGTTTCTTTCACAGCTTTAGTGATGTGATTTTTTTATTTTTTATTTTTCCAGGTGTGGACATGTCCTGCACTTACACAGCAGACTTCGGTTCAGATGCCAGGATGGAATGGAGATTTGTAAACTCAGAAGGCTCAACACACTATGTACTGTTTGACAAAAAAATAACAGGTAAGTGGATTAACTTCTCTCAGTAGGATTTAGAAAACTTTACCAATTCCAGCTGCAGTGAGCAAGGCATACACATAGTCACATTCAACTATTTACTAATGCAATTTATTAAAAAACCCCAAAAAACAACAGTTTAAACCAATATCAACTGAATTTCCACTATGACTTATCAATTTTAATGTTTACACAATCCTGAACATTGCATGTGTTTAAAATAAAAATAATTGTACTAAAAGAATTCTTTTGTTGGTAACTACAAGAATATATTTTACAAATTAATGAAAAATTGTCCCTAAATTTATAACTGAGACATTGAATTTACATGAATGTATTTTTTATCGATCCAGTCCATCTTAAAATTAAACATAAGAAAGCCACACCGTAGTGCTTTGATAAATGCATTTAGTTTCTTAAGGCTGTAATTGTGCTTCTTCTCCACAGAACCGTATGCCGATCGCGTAAATATATTCAGTAACACAAATTTGAGATTCTCCAGAGTGACTCGTCGGGACAACGGCGAGTATTTCTGTGACGTGTCCAGCTCCAGTAGCACGACGAAGAATGCCAAGGTGGTTCTGACTGTTCTGGGTAAGCATTCCTGGAACAACACATTTGAGTTATTATTGTAGCTCTAGTAATTTTGTTCCTAAATAAAACAATATGTGTAGCACTTTATTCATTGATGCAAATGTATTTTTTGATTTTTAGTTATAATGACAAGGTTTTTGAGCAGTCACAATAACGAATTCTGCTGGACGATAAATTGTCTCAGAAGTTGTTGCGAATAAACAATAATAATGTTGCTTTGAGACAATTTTCAAGCAATATAATGATAAAGGCATAGTAATGCAAGAGCACATTCTCAAAGATGAACAAACTTTAAATTTTTAGTGAACATTTAACACTGGAACTGTAAGACATTTTAAATATCCAAAATAAACAGAAAAAACAAATGAAATAAATTATGAAGTCTATGTAAACAAAATTGTCCTTTAAATTAAACTGAACTTGTTTTAATTTATCATGTGATTAATTGATATATGATTGTGTTTATTGCTTTAACATAGTTATTTTACTTTTATTACTAAACACCAATGAGAGCTTGCATGTTTTCTAAGACAGGAATAACTAATAGTGTGCCCCATAAAGTGTCAAATATTACCTAATAAATTACATTTTTCTGAACTTTGAAACTGCAGTGTGCTACTACAAGGAGATGTGCAAATTTTTACAAACCGTCTGTTTTATTTCTAATAATCCCATTTGGCTTAAATCCAGTCTTTTTACGGCTTCAGCATTCTTCCAATCTAATTAGGTTTACATAGCAAATACAATTTTGAAATTGTTACAGAATGAAAGATACAGAAATTGCATGTTTTTAAGAACTACAGCTGATCCAGTAAGGGCATTTTAACTTAGTTTCATGTCATTTTATTGAATTGTGCGAATTTATAAGATGTAGAGGAATCAAAATAAAATTCTGCAAAATTCTAGATGCTATACAAAAACATGCTGAGAACAGAAGGTATACTTACAATAAGCTATCGTGGATAAAAATTATCACTAATTTGGAAAATTACTACCAGTATTATCAGTTTTAACTCAAGCGCACAAAATATATAAAAATGCTCCATCTCTGTCTTTGTATTTTACTTATTTTTTTGTATTTCGCAGTGCCGCCATCTGTACCAAAGTGTGGAATCCCCCAAACAGTGACGACGAATACACAAGCCACCCTTACCTGCCATGATCCTGACAGTTCTCCACCACCAACATACAACTGGTACAAAGGTACCACCCTCCTTCCTGTTGACCCGAGCAAGAATGTTGCCTTCAAAAACGCCACCTACAAGCTGGATCCGAAAACAGGAAAGCTGGTCAGCGATTACGCTGCCCATCTTTTACATTCTTTTTGTGGGACTTGCTGTGTAATGAAATGACTTGTGTGGATATAGGTGTTTCCTTCTGTTACCAAGATGGACACAGGGGAATATTACTGCGAGGTTAGCAACGAGGCCGGTCCTTCCCAGCGCTGCAAAAGTGTAAAAATGGAAGTCCGTAAGTTCTCCCCTCTCTCTGTAGCTCTGGTTCGACAGAGTGAGAAAGTTCAGTGAAGTGATTTAGCAAAATGTGGAAATGTTGGCTCATTTTATAAAAATGTATTTATCTTTATGAATTTCAATGTGATGTTTTCTTCAAGGTGACATAAACACCGGGGGAATTGTTGCCGGGGTAATCTTTGGCCTTCTGTTCTTGGGCCTTTTGATAGCCGGCCTTTGGTATGCCAACAAGAAAGGATATCTTCCCTGTAAGTTTCCAGTAGTATTCCAAAACCTTTTGGTGCTCAGAGGTTTATTATGTTTATTTAGTAGAAAGAGGATATCTGAAGATGCCTAATTCTAAGCAGAAATGGAAAGTAACTAAATTAGCAGCTGACAAAAACACACAAGTGTCTTTTTAGTTTAACAAGTTAGAGTGAGTTTTCATTTTGCACTTTTTGTCACAGTTGTAATTAACTTATCATATGTCAGATGTAGGCTGTGAAACACAAGTTATTCATTTATGTTTTCATAATTTACCAAGTGTTTTACTAAATTGACTTTTATACCCTTCCTCCCTCTTTTTCAGTGAAAAGTGAAAGGTAAGAGAATTTTCTAAATCTGTTTTCTATTTTCAGACAATGGGTTATTAGTTTGAGTTACTGTAAACCTGTTACCTAAACTGGTCTGTTTTTAGGCTACTATATTTTAATTATAGAGTCAAGGGAGATCAGAACATTTGGGAAAATTACAATTCAATTTGGATTTAAAATACTCAGGAGAATGTATTCTCTACATAGTGCCTTGCAAAAGTGTCCAGAGTGATTTAACTTTTTGCTTTCTAAAACAATCTAGCTACAAACACAAAAAGTGTGTCATTGGGATTTTATTGAACACACCGCCGCCAAGTACTGCAAATTGTCAACTGCAAAGATAATGCGTTTTTTATTTATTTATTTATTTTAAACAAATTAAGAGTGGTATGCACATGTATTCAGACCCAGCATACCATAAATGTGTGTGCAGTTTAAGGCCTGAGAGATCTGTTGGAGAATATTGGTCATGAAAAGTATAATTTTCCTTCAACCAATAAATCACATTTTTTCCTGTTGCAGTGTTACAAAACATACAAATTTTGATGACACTGAATATTTTTGCAAGACACTGAAAATGAATTGACTCCATTTCAAAGAAAACTGTTCAGTTGATTTGTGTGAAATAACGCAGACATGTTTCATATTCCATGTGTGCATGGAAAATCAAAGCACAGCTAGACTTTAGGTTGTTTTTTTCTAAGAAAGTTTTATACAATTCATGTATTTCATATATATTTTTTATTTTTATCCCCTTACACTAAGCTTCAGATTCCAACATAACTATTAATTTGATTCCTCTATTTTATATTTTCTTGTTTACCCCCTGCAGCAAGCAGCAAAGTGCGGCCTACCAGCCTCCATCAATGTATAGTGGTGGTCAGGAAGATGATGTAAGTAAAAGTCATCTTTATTTTAAAAATAAGTCATTTTCACAGGATGAAAATCAGTATATTGAGTTTTGCTGTGTTCCGCAGGGGGATTTCAAACAGAAGTCGTCATTTGTGGTGTAGCAGGCAGCAGTCAGAAACCTCTGTTAAATATTTGTCTTTGTGATTTTTTTTTTTTTTTTTTTGTACTTGTGCTTTCAGTGCTGTTTTTATGAACTATCTTGATTCTCCTTAGATAATGATTTCACTGTGACCCACGTAAGATTTTACGATTTTTAAGGAAGAGTTTTGTACATTTATAGTTTAAGATTAAATGCGGTTTCTATCTGCTTTTTTTGTCTGCCAGAATGTTTCTGCTACTGGTCAAAGCTACTGTTTGTGTTCTTTTTATCTTCCAGCTACTAAATTATTTTTTCCATTCACAATTTTTCTTTTAAACTATCACCAAGTACTGATTAAAGAACAAAGGCTTGGAGTCTATTTAAACTCACAAAGCATGGTACAACTTACTTAGTACATTTCCTGGCAACTGCTGTTTAATACTGCTAAATGATAACACTGTAGCTGTGCTGTTAAGGTTCTTGTATTTTTATTTCAACTTTTCTGCAAAAATACTTTTCATTAGAGGTTTTTACAGTAATTACAAAATCTGTCTTGCGTTTAGAGCTAGCAGTGTTCATTAGTTTGCCTTGTGGTTTAAATGTCTCACTTTTAATTTTTGACCATTGTGTGTTGGATCACGGTTGAACCTAAAGCTACCGCTTAAATTGAACATTTATATTGAATTTCTTTTCTAACTCTGGAAACTGAAATTACAATATGTTCTGCTTTAACGCTACTCAGGTTTTAAAGTTAAAGTGGTCTGAAGGTTGTCAACACACTACAGTCAATATTTGTATAGGGGAACAGTTTTTTTGTTTGCTTTTTTTCTTAGATATTTTGCAATTATTGATTTGTATGTTTATGAATAAAAGTTAATAAATTGTCATATGATTTATAGTTTATTCTCTTTTTTTCCCCTCATAAGTTGAACTCGATAAATCACCTGGTTTATTAAAGAACAATACAGGTGGTTTATCGAGTTTGAAATTCAAGTAAAAAAAAAAATTGTAGAAGGATTTGGTTATCACTGATATAATAATATGATGATGGTAGCTTACTTAAAGAGGTCAACATTTTTTTTTTTTTTATTTGGTGAAGGTGAAAACAACTATAACAAATGTATGTAACAAAAACCTCTGATCATCAAGATTGTGTCTTCCGTGATGCCACCTGAATCATGTTTTATTGATAAAAGCATAACAAAAAACAAATACTGAGTGTTATACAGTATATGTGACAAACTAAAGTATAAAGTTTTTACTGGAACATCTTATTAAATAATATATGCTGGGAAAATGTTTATCTAGTTTCAGTGAAACATTTACCACTTAGTAATAAATTAAAAATGCACGGATTAGTGCCAGTGTTGCTATGACAACTAAGGATAACTGACGGTTCTCATACCCCCGCACTACGCATGCGCGCAGTTACGTCGATCTTTTTCTCGCAGACAGGAAGTGTGAGCAGCATTTTCCACCGTTCCACTCCGTCATGGGACTGTAGCTGAAATAATCACAGCAGCTCTCCATACAGTCTTTAAATGTGTTCAAACAGCGCCCCTGAGTAGGCGGACTGTGTCGCTGTCACAGTTTGAAGGCTTTAAAATGTGACTTCCTGTCCCCTCCTGCCTGCTGCTGCCGTAACGTCTCTTTAACTGAAGGGGTCGCGGCCGATCCTCCGCTCGCTCACCAGGGTCCATTCATGAATAACACAACATTTGGAGGGGGAAACTTGTGCTGTCGTGTCTGATTTTTCGCTCCGCGGACCGGATGCGAGGGGCAGGCAGCAGCCAGATGTGTTCGCCGCTGTCGGGGACGCGGCTGAGAGCGCAGGAGTGACTTCCCACGGACCCCTGCTGATGGTTGTGACTTCATGTTACGAGCCGTCAGGAGCCGGAGGAGGAGGAGGTAGCTCGTTCCAGCTCACAGTCAAAACATGCTCCTCTCCTCGCAGAGTTTTGTGATATTTACGTGCTTCCGTCCAGACCGAGTCACTCTGGGTTAAAGAGCTCATTGGTTCCGTCTTCCTTTTTTATCCGCTCATAAATGAAAACACGCCAGCGGAGCTGTGGACCTGACCTACTGATGGGGCAGTGAGTTATGGCAGCGAAGGAGGACCTGTACGCCAAAGTGACACCGCGAAGGCAGCGCCAGAACCGGCCCAACACCATCAAACATGGCTCTACTTTGGACGTGCTGCTGTCCATGGGCTTCCCCAGGACCAGGGCGTAAGTGGACGGCCGCCCTGTCACAACTCTGTCTCACAGTAACAACTGGCCTGAACCAAGCAGCATCCACTAAATCTCATATCCTGGTCGAAAGTTTCATTTGCATTCATCTCTACTTGCATCTCAGCATCTCTTCTGCTGATGCTGCTTGGTTCTGGTGTGTCCATGTTGCCAACTCATAACTGTTTTAAAGTGTTTGCTGGAATTTGACAGTAATAATTTCATTGTACACATATGAAAACTAATTTTGGATCTAGTTGTTAAATAGTTGAAGCTTTTTTTAATTTTACATTGGTGAGAAAAGTACCAGATACATGTTAATATCAAGGTTGCATTGTACTACTAAGATTGATTATATAGTAGCTTCAAAATATAATAAAAGGAGTTAAATTGCCAAGTAGTTCTAAATTTTTTTGTACAACACCAAAAATCCAGACCCAACCCAAGACTGTATAAAGCCAATTCAGAATTTCATTACCTGACAACCAGTTTAACACCATTAACATTTTATTTTTCTTCTTAATCCTAACGACCGGTTTGGATTCTAACAGCATTATAAACTTGAGTAAAAATACAATATTGCACAAAGATTTTAAATAAAAAAGGTAACTTGCGATTTAATTGCCTTCATTTAATAACTATTATTCATACTAGAGTAAAATAAAATAATGTTCTGCAGTTGTAGCTAGGTTGAACCAACCAGTATCCAATAATTCAGGTATTCTGGTGAAACATTTTCTCATATTCATCTGCAAATATTTATAAATCTAGACATCGTTGCCGCTGAGCATTTATACATTGGAGCTTCTTCATACATAGACAAATAAATTATTGTTTTATTTAGAACATAATGCTGATTTTTTTAATATATATATAATAGACAGAGAATATGCTAAAAGCATGCAAAGTCCACTTTTTGACCAGTGCAGAAGAAGTTTCTCTTCTTTACTTCATTCTCTACACAGTCATGTGTTAAATTAACTCCATTAACTCTAAAAATGGAATTATGGGCCTTTTTTTAAAAAGCAGTTTTAAAGATAAAGATAAAAAATAAAAGTCTTTATTGTCATTGTCATAGGAACAACGAAATGTAAAAATTTGAAGGTGTTATTTTTTAAATACACCGCCATATTTCTTTAAATGTTATTTAAGATAAAACATTTTAGAGTACGAGCTTTAATCAAAATGTGGACTTAAGCGGTACGGATCACAGAGACAGGAAGAAAAGTTATTTCAATTGGGTTTTATGCAAAACAGTTCAGTGCATGAAAGGTTACTCTCATGAGCAGCAGCATGATAAAAAGTGCTCTCAAGTTATAGATGTAAATATCACTTATCATACTGTAAATATCTTCTTTGTGCCACAAGAAAGAAGACATTGTTGTTTTAGATGTTAAATACATTAAATAATTTAAAAACTGAAATGTTCTCATGTAGAAACTGGTAAAAGTGATTTAAAAATTTTCTGCGTGAGAAGCTTGGCTTGCTTATTCCTTGGGCTGGCTAAGGAGTAATCATGGTTTCCTCATTGTAGTCCGAAGAGGGCTTTGCGCTCACTATCTCTCAGGGTCAACATGATCTTATGGGTATTTCCTGGTTGTGCCTGTCAATACTTCTTTTCATTCATCCTTTAAGCGAAACGGTTGCCAGGAAACAAGCATTGTTGATTCCAGACTGCAGTTTGTAGATTAGCTAAGAATATGAAAACGTGTGGTCTGCGTGTGTTTTATGGTTTTTAAATAAATGATTTACAGTTTGCAATTAGTAGATGCAAAACAACAGAAGAAATCCATTAGAAGCAGAATTGTAATTTAAGTATAACAAAAAAAAATTATAAACAGATAAAATAATAAAACTATAACTAACGAAACTACATTTAGGTTTAAATATTGAACCTTATATTCTAGCTTAACAAACCATGCTATAATTTTGTCCTGCCAAATAATGACATCTAATTGCAAGCATGAACGAGGTCTTTTTAATTTCTCTCCTTTCTCTCACTGTGCAATGTCTTCCCTGCCACAGGAAGTGTTATTATTTTGTCTTTTTTCATTGTAAGTACTGTCAGATACTCCCACATAAATTATTAACCTAACATGTTCAGACTGTCCCATCCCACACAGGGCCTTTTTCTGCATGCCCAAAAATGATCTCCCAGGTACCAAAGAAACGATTCTCCTGTGAACGCTGTAATTAGATTCTGTTTTCCTTTGTAAAAATTAAGGCAGAAATATTAGCAGCGACTCGGATTAGTGTGGTTAAAAGTGTTGAATAGTTTGTTTTTTTTAACCAAAGAGAACATAAAACCTTTTGAAACATTTAAACCTTTTTTTTTTTTGAACTGGCAAAAGTTTGATGGTTTTCTGTCCGACGCCATCGAGTGACTGTGATTTGTATGTTTGCATTCGCACATCCATTATCTATGACACCCAAAGTCGCTCTGATTTAATAATTGATCTCTGTAACAAATTGTTGTTAAATATTAACGAGCGCCAGTGAACAATCTGACTGCCACTCTGCTGAAGCTGTCAGTTGTTTGTGCTCATGACTCCGGCTTGTTTGTTTTTTGTTCGTTGATGATATGGCAAGTTAAGCAAGTTTTACTGTGGTTGCAAAAACTGAAACAAAAACTAAAGAATACAATTTTTTTTTGTGGCAAGCAGGAACTCCTCCATCAACCACTATTAGTACTCCAGGTAAAGATGTGCTCAAATGCTTTAAAATGAAATGCTTGTTAGGTTAATTGGTTCGGTCATCAGATACGAGTGTGTGTGTGCCCATACCCTATGTGTCAGCCTCCACTCATGCTTCTTGTTGCAGCTCTTTTACAAAGAGCTATTTGGGTTTCTCTTCATGTCTTACCATCCTCTTCACCGCAGGTTGTGGTGAGGTAAATATGGCTCCTTGTGCAGACTGGTGGCTAGTGGCCAAAGTGTGTCTCTGTGTCACACTTTCTTACCAGTAGGAGACAGAAGTCTGAGGTCATCCAGCCTCTGCCTTACTTTAACAATGTAGTATCTTGTCTTTCCCATTTTGTAGCGTGACTAAAATAAATCTACCTCTGGGCCACATCGTCTATTGTGCCTCACAGAAGCAGAAAGTTTCGGCAAGAAAATCTTCCTAGTCAACGAACATTTTTGCCTTCGTGGCGTGTTTTCCATTTTGAAGGGTGTGTCAAAAGAAACAGAGAAACAAGAAGTTATGGTTATAAAGAAAAGTTAACTAAAGTGAGACAAAATGATTTAGTTAGGTTTTTTTTATTACACTTCTTTGGAGTACAAAAAGTTAGAATATTTTACATTTTGGTCAAACTTGTATTTCTCAAAGGAAATATAAGTAATTATCAAGATAATGGTTGGACTTTTCTAACATTTTCAGTGTTTGATTATTCAACAGCAGCAAAAGATGAAATTACTTTACAGCTTTTAACACATCAGTACCAGCAGTGCCAATATGTATATCAACAGTATAACGCCACAATTAAGATTTTTCTAAATTGCAATTTCAACCAAATATTTATCATTAAGGCATTCACAGATTATTTGCTGAGTGTTATTTTGTACCGTTTATGTTCATTCGGTTGTAGCATGTTTTCCCTTCCTTTATTCCTCATTAGTAAAACACCCAACTTTTCATATTGTGCCACTCTGCTGTTCAGTGTTCAGTGGAAGAGGAACAAGAAATGTAACGGAAATGAGCTATCCATCACTGCTTCAGGCAACAAAAGCTTATTGTGTTCGGGTGTTTGTTTTCAGGCTGTGGGGAACGTGAATCATGGAGACACACACGCACACACACGCACACACGCCATGCATGCACACACACACACACACACACACACACATGCACACACGCACGCATACAAAAAGAACTGACCCCCTGTTTTATTCTGGGGATGTTTTGTTCTTTCTTTTATTCTTTATTTCATTCTTTCTTTCCTTCCTTCCTTCCATTTTTCCTTTCTTTCTTCCTTCCTTCCATTTTTCCTTCCTTTCTTCCTTCCTTCCTTCCATTCCTCCTTCCTTCCTTTGCTTTTTTCCATACTACACTTGTAAATCATTCAACTTCTTTAGCACTTCCTTATATCACTTTAATGTTAATTTTAACTTCGTGTTGTCCTGTATTTCCTGGTAAACATTGTCCTTTCTCCTTTTTATAGTGTCTATATGGAAAAGTCCATTAATACTCTTTTTTTTTTTTAGCTATGATAGTGTATTTGTTTAGATTTTGAGGCTAAGTCCCATCATGTTCTGAAGGCAGCATTTTTATTGGGTTGTAGTAAACATATCAGTGAAAGCAGACGATTTACTGGCTGAAATAGCTGCACTTCCTGGAATGACAAAACAACCTGCAAAAAAATGTAAAAAGCCCACCTTAAGACTTCATTTGTCATACATTTAAGCACAGAAGCAAGGTTAGGGATCAAATTAAGCTAATTTTACTTATATTGTAAGGAAGTGAAAAGGCGAATTCACATCCTTATGTATGACGATGTGGAGTTGCACAGGCACACTCTGTTAGTTACGTGGACCAACTCTGGATTTCCTACAGAAAAAAAAATCTATAAATATCTACAGAGGACATATTGACCCAATATGTCAAATTGGTATTTTCATGCTACATATTTTTATACGTAGCATAAAAATGAAAATCCCATTAACCGTACTAAATAGGAATGAATGATAAATGATCTGATGTAAAATGTAGTCAGATACCCACCAGCTTCATTTTGGCTAACCACTCTGACACGAAGGTGGCAGATTCTGAGTTGGCAGGAAGCAGATAAGACAAAAAAAAAACTATCATGATGACTGCAGTGATAATGTCCAAAGACAGAGATGAAAAGAATTGGTCTTACTCTGTGTTGAACTGTGAGCGTAAACAAGACATGTCCTACTGCAGAGGGATTGGACATCTGTGTTGACTTTTTACTTTCCTTCCATGGTCAGAGGGCTGGCTCTCCAACTTATTTTTTATTTATTTTTTTTTTTAAGAAGTATGGATTTCCTTTGAATGAATGTGCTCAGGATTGCCTAATGGATAACAAACACAGGTACTACTTACAGCTCCACTAATTTATTACATGCTTTTTGCTTTACGTTTTATACGACTATTTAGGCTTAAGTCTTTGTTTTTTAAAATTTTAAAATCTGTATTGTCTAAAATTCAAAGCTATAGAGAAACAACTTGTTAAAATCCATGGTAAGACATTTTTTAAATTCTTTTTCCACGTTTAATGTGACACACGATCTGTACGAAAGGCACAATTAAGTGGTTGCAAAAGTTGATCAAAAACACTTTGTAATGCACATTTGAATTTTCATTTTACGCTTGTTTATGCCTTTATTTGCTGTATTCAAAGAGAAAACAGGCAGAGACAGGAGGAAACTTCAGGAATCGAACCATTGATGCTCCATCCAGGACCAACACTGTCCTCTAGATCCCTACATCACCCCATCATATGCAGTTTGCTTAAGTACAAACCTACCGTTAATTACAGCGACTCTAAGGACGTTTGACAATGTTTATTTGCTCCAGTACATTTTAAAAAATATATTTACTTCTGTGTTTTTTTTTTTTTTTAGCTAAAGCCAGAGTGTGCAGAGAAGTTGCAAATACCAAGATTATCTCTTGGTATATGTATCAAAACCACAATCAAAAACCATGTTTATTAATATACTTAGTTTTATGCAAGTTAGGAATCAACAAAATTATTTCTGTTTGCTAACTGCAAGAATAATGAGAAAATAATTTAAAGAAATATTCATATTCAGATGTTTACATTGTAATTTCCATTTTGTTTTTTAGTATAACTGCCTTTTAAACTGTATGTTTGGGACAAACATTCTTCCCTAAGGAACGTTTTATAAAAAATAAGTAGCTGGAGATTTGGCCCACTTCCTCTGATGAAACTGGATTTAGAGAGTCAGGCTTGCACACACCTTTTCAGCTCAGCTCACACATCTTTTATGTATCTAGATCCAAGCCTTGTGTTGACCGCTCCAAAACTGTGACTTTGTTGTCTTTAAGTCAGTTTTTAATTAATTTAAAGGCATGTTTACAATCTTTCCCCATTTCTGGAAGACCCAGTTTTCCCTCAGCTTTAACTTTTTGACGGATTTCTTGAAATTTCCTGTAAATATTTAATCGTTTTGCCATATATTCTGTAAAGTGCTTCAGTTCCTCTTGGAGCAAAATAGCTTCACACGATGATACTGCCACTCACACACTTCACATTTGGGATGGCATAGCCCCCAAGATCCAAGGTTGGTCCTTGTTACCAAACACTTTATTTTGAGCTTCATCAGAACAAAGAATGTGGAATTTTTTGTTCCTTGGTGTATTTGTAAACTATACTCTGGTTTTTATGTTGCTTTTGCAGTGATAACTTCCCCCTCTCTGGGTGGCCTGTCCACTCATGTCTGCACAGCACCTGATTCAGCCAAAGCCTGGTTATGAAAACCAGCTACAACATCTTATTTGTTTTTTTGTTTTTTTTCAGTCGAATTATACAAGATATATGTAAAGTTTACAAAGGATTTTTAAACATCATAAACCTGGATTTTAACATTAAGAACTTTCAAGAGCTTTGGTACATTCACCAATGATGAGCTCCATTTATTATCAGCAATGGCACCTTTTGCATCGTCTATTCTGTTTTCTTGTCAGATTCGTTTACAGATACGAATGTCTCCTGTGCAACATGTTCTCCAACGACTTCTCAACATCAAAGCCAGCGCGGTTTCTGAGCCATAGCGCATGTAGCTGTGTGGAGATTATATGCTCTAACTTCATTTTTTTTCCCCACCCTGTCCGCCTGTGAAGTCTTTTTGTGAGTGTAGGAGGAAGTTAGAGTGCTTGCTTAATGAGGCAGATTGTTCCCCTTACCTAGAACACTTTCATAATCTCTTCCCTACCCAGAATGCCACTTTAGTACAACACGCAAAGTAACATCAAGTAAAGTCATTTGACATGTAGGCAAATCTCTGATAGAATTACAGCAAAATAACTTCTACATTAACGTATCAGGAATAGTGGCAATGCGTGCAAACTAAAACGAGCTCTGAGCCTGTGTTCAAGACAGCCAAGAGGAAGTCGCTCATTTCCGGAAGTGGCTTGTGACCTTTTGCAGAGCACTGTTGAGCTGGTAGTTGGAGGGAGGCTGAAGCAGTGAAGAGTCGGTTGCGGTCATACTGAGCGATGGTGTTCTGTATTCACTGAGCTATCGTGATTTTTCTCCTTAAATCAATCCTACATTCGTCAAAAAGTGAATTTTCTGCTGAAAAGACAAATACATCTTCCAAAAACCCTAATGTCAAGGCTCCGGCATTGTGTATCCTCTTTATATACAACTTTTCAATTGACCTGTGTGAAATCTAAATTTAATTTGCTGCCTTAATTAATGCCAGACGCTTTTGATGATGCATCTTAAGACAACATGCATGTGACTGCCGACCCAACCATGGCTGCCACTCCCAAGCACTTTCTGTTTTCGCTGCCTGTACAGCAGCCGTGGGACTTTGAGTAGGACTCAGTGATGCATTAGGATTTTGGCACCAGGCCTTAAACAAACTATTCAGAGCGAATAATTTGCTCTGTGTACACTTTAACCTGTTTCACTGATGTCATAGAGCACTAAAAATAGCCCTCTAAAACCATGGAGCTCTTTTAAACCTTTTTCTCTCCTTCGCAACTTTTCTTGAGTCAGTTTCTTATTTGCTCTGTCTGACCTGGTGAACCTCCCATCAGTATCGTTAAGATAAATGATGGTAAGAAAAGACCTCAGCTGTTCATAGATACTTTTGTTCAATTTGTGGTTCCTGGTTTGCTGAAAAAAATCAGTATGTAACACCAAAGCAGGCCCATCTGTGAATCAAATATGTCACTAACCCGTAGGGCAAATTAGAGGTTAATTTAAATGAGCAATTAGCAAATTAGCACAGCTTACCATAAATGCATAAAAGTATGGCATGTGTGGCTCTGTTGAAAGTAAGGTGGCTACACATGGAAATTAGTTAAATGTTGTTAAACGTTTTTATTGCAAATTAGCTAAGGGCTGCTTGTATGTTTACGACAACAAAGTTACACTAAGTTTGGAGTTACATAAACATTTACACTGCAGTTGTGACAGACGTGTTGCCGTCTTTTCGTAGAATTTTCTATAGTGCTGGATACGTCTAGTTTCTTTACATTATTTGCAATCTGGTAGTAAATATGCAGCAGATATTTACTCCTAATGTTACACTTAGTGATGGAACATTTAATTTACACTTCCTGCTGACTCACAACACTCTTTGACCTCTCTAAGCCTGGGCAGTCTAAGATCCCGTCTGGTTCAAGAATGTAGTCCTTCTGGGTTTTTCTGCTCTGAGGAAAGCGTGTCTTTCTCCTTTTCCAGTTAATGCATGTGCAAATAACATTCCAAGCCTGTAATTCAACAACTTCTAAATGTAGTTTGTGTTTCTGCTTGGGGTTTATGATTGGAGGTTACATTCATAGTCAAGGGGAATCGTTAGGTTCAGTGTTGGAAAAAAGTCTTCAGACTGACAAAGGCGCGTAGATACCGACTACCATCAGATACTTATCAAAATGTTATGAATTATTGTAGCAAATTTCTAATTTAGTTATGTAAGCAAATAATATGTGTTTCAACTTTTAAATTTGAAACACAAAAATGTAGAATTTGCATTCGCGACAGCTCGACTTTGAGGCACTTTAAGCTACAGTTTCTTCACATTAGCTTAGAACTTTGGCTGGTTATAGAAAAAAAAACTTTATTAAAAAAATACAATATTTTAATCATTCTCATTTACAGAAGATTAACAAACCTTTTGAAAAAGGCTAACAAGTTGTAGGTGAATTTTGGACAATTGTAAGAGACATGCTAATAGCTCAGCTAGCTAAGCTAATAGCTATCTGAATAAATTTGTTTCATTTATTACTTTTAAAGATAACCCCTTGAGATGTGTCATCTCCTTTCCAGGGGCAGGGGGTCCTTAGAAAACATAAATATGAACAACACTAATACAAATCTTAATAAGTAAATTCAAAATATAATTCAAGACATTTAAACACAAGCATGCATACTCAATGCTTCCCCCTAATCTAAAGCTAGTTTATGGCATAGTTGCATCTAGGATGAATGTTCCAGGAGTAGCTAGTTATTTCACATATTTCAATAATAAATAAAAGTATGTTAACAAGTCTAAAGTGCTCTCTACACAAATTACAAACTGCATTTTTCCCTTTATTTAGTGTAAACCTAGAGTGCTGGCATTTTTTCAGTTAAAAATTCGAAAAATTATAGTGTAGAATTAACCAGTGGTGTTTTCATGCATATGAAGCCCAATTGGGAGTGAATAACAACTACTATCTGTACTGTAAATATAATATTTTGTCTGTAAGTAAGTAAATTCTCACTTCATTGAACGCTTGCCTTGCTGCAGGCTGAATGATTGTGGGTATAGCTGGACATGCTGTTGCAAGTGGAGCATATTTTTTCAGCTGATGGAAGCTCTCCTTTGGGTGCAGTTGAGTGTCAGGCAGCAAACTGAGATCCCAGCAATGCTGGTGTGATAAGTATTTGGAGCTGTCTGTTTGCCGTCAGCTTATAAACAGGAAATTCTGTTTCGCTGGTGGAGTCGAGTCAGGGAGGGGCCCTTGGGAGCATCTAGCTGCAAATGTTGTAGCATTTGTTTATATTTGTATGTAATGTAGTTTATCTTTTCTGCTATTCTTTCATGGTTAATTTGCCTGCATGAAAAGCATGATGTTTACATAGTGGAGGTTTGTCACTTCCAGCTTGTCTAGCAGGCTGGAAAATAACTAGAACGTAATAAACAGCCCAAAGAATGTTTAAACATGTGAGAAACCAAACCGCAGCAAACTTGCAAAAGATGGTGTGTTTATCTACAAAGACTGCTAATGCCCTTATCATATGTGAGAAAACTGCAGGGCTATATTTGATATTTCCTGCTACACAGGTGCATGTGAAAAAATATATAAAAAATTTGACAATGTCACCTTTCCATTGTTAGTTTGAAATAGCTCTTACTCAGGGCAGTTCACTTTTGCACAGTCTTTAATCTTTTGCATCTTTGTTTGGCTTTCAAAGACAAATTTGGTTTAAAAATAACTTGCTCAGTGTTTACAGAGAATAAATTAGAAGTTGAGGACAGTTTGTTCTTTTATTCCGGCAGAAAACATCCAAAACATTAAGTTAAGTTAAACATTAAGTTTAATAGAGATAAGTTTTGATGAGGATTTCTGTGAATTGCTTGGTGGTCCATTTGTTATTAAATGAGTCCTGATTTTTTCAAATTTTTTCAGTGTGTGAGTGAGACTGGATGGAGAATGCTTGGGATCTGCATATTAACATCTATCATCGACTTTTAATTAAATACTGATCTGCACATATGAATATTCTTTAAGTTAAACTATTCTGTTGTAGTTCCAGTTGTATGTTAAGGTCATACATCTGCAAGAACAGAGAAATGTGTTGTCTCTCCAATATCAGGGTGCCATCATTCTGAGCTTAAAACCTTGATTTTTTTAAAAATAGTTTGTTTTTGTTTTAGGCAGAAATTTTGTCCTGAGTGGTTTCTAAAAGATAAAATATATATGCAAATGCTGCAAGATGAAGGAATTACGAAAATATCACAAGTGTTCTTGTGAAAAATCCTGAAAGATTTTGGTTTTTTACACCTCAAGTAAATGAAAAGATTTATTTGTTAAGGGGTGTAAGTACAAATATAGGGCAAGTTATGTTTCGTGTCAGTTTATGATATCCCCCAAATACACTGAGGTTTGTGGTTCTCACATAAGCTGTAAAAGGCCAGTGGCTAGTTTGTAGGGAAGTCTTTACATTTACGTTGCTGAGTGTTAAAAGATACATGATTTAATTATTGATACATGTGAACCGATTTTACACAAACAAGATCATTTAGATCACTAAAAAAATATGCATTCCTTCTCCTCCTTTGTGAAGCCTCATTAGGGAAAGTAAACAATTTAAAATTTCATAAAGTCATGGGTATGCATCACTATTTTGTGAAATGTCTGAATGTTTTAAGAATGGCAGATTTGAGATCTTTTGTGTCTGAAACCCAGAGTGGCGGCAGACAGGATGCAGTAGCCGGCAGTCTGAACTTGGTTGCCGTTGCTCTCCGTCACTTTGATCTTTTTGCTTGACACACTTTTTCTGCAGCTGTCAGGACATCAAAGATTATGTTGACGTTGATGGTCTGCATTCAGATGAGCTTGTGTCCCCCTTACACAGCATACTCTGCTAGCATGACTGGCAGTCTGCTTGTGAAAATCTGCTCCTGATCTTTTGTTCTGGTAGAAGAAAACCTCTTATTTATTCTTTCTGTGTAGGTTTGAACTGTGTCTAATTATGTCGTTAGTCCATTTTATCGGACTATTTCCTCCTGCATCACACTATAGGTTAAATTTATCTACATTTTCCTACCGGCATTGCACCTATTTCTTCACTCTACAGACAACCCCACTGTGTGAATGTTAGATCTCTCAGTAAAAATGGCAAGTCAAAAGCAAGCTGATGCAGTGCCTTCTCACCAATATTAATGTTTATACCCACAAAAGGGCTTCATAGCATTAAAAAAAGAACAGGTCAAATTCACCGTGTTGCACGATGTTTGTATATTTGCTCAGCATAAGAACTTTAGTAATATTTCATGTCACAAGGATTCTCTTTGTACAAAGATAAGAAGCATGCAATCCTATGTTCCGGCTCGGATCGGATTTTATGAAGCCTCAGTCACATCTGTTTGTAATCCCATCATCCCTTCTGAAATAAAAAAAGATGGGGGAAAAAAAATAAAAAATCCTCCTCCACACAGTACCAGGTGGAATCTTCGTATTAGACGATTGTAGCACAGAAATGGCTTTGCGTGTGAAGCATTCTCCACCCAGCCATGGCTTGTATTATCAGGAATTGGGTCAGTTATATGAAATGTTGTATGTGGATGTGTTAGAGCAGTTCAGGGGTTGGTCTCTGCTTTGCATGTGTTCTCATAAGTTGTGTGTGAAGGGAGCCCACCGTTTAGACCCGGCAATCTTTCACGATCCCGCCAACCCGGTCATCCCACCCTGCCGTGTGTCAGGGCGCTTTGCCTCAGGGTCTGGGGACGTCGCCGTATCTAGGACCCTCTCTGTGGGACGAATATAAAAATAGCTCATTGAGTTTGAACACAAATGGGGGCACAGTAAGCACTATCGGCGCTGTCACACACAGAGGAGCAGCAGTGAGTCTGAATCACGTTCCAAAAAGAAGTCAGAGGGCTTCGCAGTGGCACAGAAAACTAATTTGGTACTTAGAGACGATCATAATGTCTGCACAGAGGGGTAAAAAGCAATGCTGTCTATGTTACAGTTTAGTTAAAAGCATGGCGGTATTACAACCGTTTTGTGTTTTTGTTTGCTGATGCAATGAATAAGCCATTTATTGGCTTGGGCCCGTGCCTTGTTCTCACACAATGCACAAAGAACTCCAGCTGAAAGGAGATGGAGTAACAGGGCTTAGAGTTTAGCTGCAGTCTTCATCACTGTCGTTGGTTATTTAGCAGTAGCTCATATCTGAATAAAAAGCAAAAGATCTAAATATGAATCATGGATGAACGGGGCAAAGAGAATTATGCCATCCCGTACTGCTCATTTGGATGGATGCAAGCAGCAATAGTGTGACAAAACAGAAAGTTGCTGGATGTTTGCATGCATGGATGCAAATACAATGGATAACAGGTTCCTGATGAGATAACATGAAGTCACATTTTGGTACTTTGTGTTATCTTCACCAACAAGCAAATCCTACCACAAACCAGAATTTGCCTGAGGTGTGTGGAAGTTTAATGTAAAAAGGAGAACCTATTGGTTTTTCTAAAGCAAAAGTATTCATACCACATAGGCACAGCTGTTAGAAAATAAAATATTTTTGCAATAAAACTATTGGTATAGATAGCTCTAATCTTGCCAGTTAAGACATAACTCCAGACTTTAACTGGGCCATTCGAATGTATGAATATGCTTTGATTTAGGCCATTCAACCTCCAATCCGGTGTTCAGACTTTTGTTGATTCTCAACATGTTTGGTAAAGAACTATGACCACCATTCTGACCTCGTGGACCAAAGGTGTTCATATATGGGTCGTGCATGTGTCTGCTTTTTGCCCTTTTCCTCTTTAAGGAGCACAAAAAAAGCAAGAAGTAAAAACATAACTGTTTTATGTGTCCAGAATAGCATGACTTAGCAGGGCAAGTTATAAGAGTAGCACATATTTTTTAAAATTGCATTCAGGGTTAATAATTTGTTGAGGCTTTTAAAGGGACACGCTCACGGGTCTTTCCTCTGAACGTGACTGGAGAGACGCTGTCAGTCAATAAAAGCTCAGTGATGCAATAATGGAAAAAATGTGAGCAGGATTCAAGGATACACTGCAGAGGATAACTGTCAAAAAGTCTAATTATCAACACATGGGAATCTCTGTTTTACAAAAATCTAAAGTTTTTTTAAAAACGTTTTATGGCTTAAAGAGTGAGTAAAAGCACGCTACGTTCTTTTCAGTGAGGAATAATATCTTAATTTAGTTTCTTCTTAAGCCGTCGCAAATAAGCCTCTGGTCTGATGAAATGACTGAGCAATCGGGATCCCAAGTGAAACTCGGTATGAATGTCATGCTTTGAAACGCTCCATGTGGCTGGATGTCGAAACCTTTTCCAGGGTGTACGGGATCTCTGGAGCTTCAACGAGATGATGGCGGGAAGCATATAAAAAAACACCCAGAGGCCCTTGTTGTGCCTTTCACTAGTGAAATCTATTTTAAAGTGAATCTTGTGTACAACAAAAAACATTAATCATGCTTGCAAATTGCATTACATAAAGCAGCTGAGGAAATAAATTGTTAAATAAGACTTAGAGATGGTTTGGCCTAAATATTCTCAAGCACATAAGTGCTCATTACTTATTCATAGACTGAGCTTCGTGAATGTTTGTTTTTATGACAATAAAACCCCCACAATGCTTTCCTAAGACAAAACAAAGCAAGTTTATTAAATCAGAATAGCTCTGTTTCATGAACTCTAAGCATTAAAGTTAGATCATAGATGATATGAAACAAGCTGCTCTGAATGCATCTGGTCCCACAGGAGAGAGTATTGATTCTGTGATCGTCCTTTGATCCCCTCCTCTGTTCTGGTTCCCGTTGCAGGTTGAAAGCTCTGGTTTCGACTGGAGGCAAAAACGTCCAGGCGGCTTGCGACTGGTGAGAGCAACACAAACGCATCAATTCACGTTCTGTTTAGCACAGAACAGAAAAATAAATATTTTGGAGATAAACATTTGCAGGCATTACTTCAAAGAAAATGTTTTGAATCTCTGCAGCTTCTCATTATCGCCCTCTGCTGGATAGTAACCGCTCTTCCTGTCCTTGTTTCTGGCTGTTCTCAGGCTGTTCTCCCATTTGGACGACCCTTTCCTGGAAGTCTCTCTGCCCAGAGAGTATGTGTTGTACCTGCGGCCCAGCGGACCTCTGCTCCAGCAGCTCACACACTTCTGGAAACAGTCCCGCCTCACCTGTGGGAAGAACAAGGCCCACAACATCTTCCCTCACATCACCCTCTGCCAGTTCTTCGTGGTAACTTTATGCTTTTTTTTTTATTAACATTAACTGGTAATCTCATTTTTTGTTTTCCCTGTTTGTGTTCCCGAAGTTCCTCTTTTGTGGAGACAGATTGTCTGAGTCGGCATTTGCTTGGAGACTATTTCCTTTCTGAAAAAACAAACCTAGGCAAATATATATATATATCTATATCTGTGTCTGTATCTATAGATATAGATATATATAGTTGTTTGAGATGCTCTCCATTTGGTCTCTTGATATGTGAAAATGATAGAAATGGAAAAGCTGTATATGCTGTGAAATGAGACTGTAGTAAGACTGAATACAAGTCACATAAATGCAATTTTTTAATTCTGCTATAGGGAAAGTTGCCGTTTGTAAAAAATGTTGACATCATTTTCCTTCCAGTTCAGAATAAGCAGACGACTATCACACAAAAGCCTAACAAAATACATTGAACTTTGTTCTCTTAAGATGTGAAAAAGTTTAAGGCATTGTAGTTACTGTTGATGTTTTACCTACATTTTCTTCTTCTGTGATCACCAATTATCTTCTGCACCCATCAGTGTGCTGATGAGAAGGTAGAGGCTCTGACTGACGCCCTGCAGACCACCGTGGCCAAATGGAAAGGTCGCATCCCCATGCCTCTGCCTTTGGAGCTCTACATCTCCTCCAGCTTCATTGGGCTCTTTGTGGAGGAGCAGATGGCCGAGGTTCTGAAGAGCTTCGCTGCTGACTTTGCAACCGAGGCGACATCTAAAGCAGGTTTGTCCCTTCAGATGAGGGCAGAGCGTTGATTCCTTCTCTGTGAAGTGAGCAGCTACAGGACATTATTGGGGCTCTTAAGTCATCAGCCCAGACTGACTGTGCTGATTTAACTTCATCAAGTCCTTTTGGTACCAAGTTGCAGATACTGTGCTAAAGGTTATCATCACTAAATGGAGAATTATTGTGGGAGTAAATTCACATCTTACACATTTCTGTACTTTGATTGGGTCTGAAGTACTGTAAAAAGAGCTTAAAAAAACAGTTTGTTAACAATAAGTCAATGCTTTTTGGTGTCTGGAAAATGAGCAGCATCAATAATCTTCCAATTGTAAAGTGACATTCGATGGGCACCGTGCTATTACCTAGCAACTTAAGCTAGCAAAGCAGCAGACCAACATGTTTGGTCAGCTCAGTTTACTGCTGTTTGCTCTGTACAATGGCTACTGGAAAAAACAAGTGTTTTGTTGTTGAGTCCACATTTGGAAATCACTTGCTGCATTCTTGTTGTGCAGGAGGCTCTACTTCTGCTTTCCAAAGATTTACGGTTGTATAATTGTCATCTGCATGCAGCCATTTTCATGTGCGAGTCTAAAGCTTATTTGGATTTAAAGTGACAGGACTCCCTAAAACATCTCATTCTAAAAGGATCTCGAAATACGCAGAACTAACTAAACTAAAATGTCATTACCTAAGTACGATTTTGTGAAAACAAATTTGCGAACATGTTCAATATAGCCGAGAGACCTATTCTAACTTGTTAAATGAAGCATTAAAGTCACCTTTAGGCAATGTGAGTCCACATTTGATTTCCAAATGTGGACTCAACAACAAAACACTTCTAACTTGTTAAATGAAGCATTAAAGTCACCTTTAGGCAAAGATAAATATTGAGGAAATGAGTTTCTATCCATGAGAAAATCGTATCGTTCTTGATGTTTTATCAATGTGTTGTGTGTGTTTTTTTTTTTACAGATGTCAATGTTGAGCCCCATAAGAAGCAGCTTCATGTCACCATGGCGTACCACTTTAATGCCAGTCATCTTCCAGTTCTGGAGAAGTTGGCCAAAAGCATAGAGGTGACCGCAGGCTGTGATTGGCTGGCTGTGCTCCTCTCCAGGGATATTCGCTTTGCTAACCACGAGGTAGCCCTCCCTCCACCAAGCCAGTAACTCCTCTTATGAAAGTATCTCTCCCAACGACTCTTCTTCTCCTCCTGCAGACGCTTCAAGTCATGTACCCATATGTGCCTCAGAACGACGACGAGCTGGAGCTGCTGCAGGGGGACTTCATCTTCATGTCTCCAGTGGAGCAGAGCACAGCCAGTGAAGGCTGGCTGTACGGCACTTCGCTGGGCACCGGGTTGTCCGGCCTGCTGCCTGAGAACTATGTGAGCCGTGCCGATGAGTCAGACACGTGGGTTGTTCATGGGTAAGGACGGAAAAAAATGCACATTCCTGACAAGTACACTGCTGGAGACTTGCTTTGTGACTTTCTAAGTACAACAAATAAATAAAGCTAAGTTTGTTCTTGTGTGATTGGCAGGTCTCACTCCTTTCTCAACTGTGCCTCTACCTCTGGTAGCCCCATGGGAGGGCTTTTATTTGATGGGCAGCTAAATGACAGTCTGCTTGACAGTCTTATGGATCCTTCCAGCCTCACTGGCCTCCTTCCTCCTATGCAGGTACATTTCACTGCAACCGTATATTGCCTAACTGCCTGCTTTAATAAAGATAACTGTGAACTTTGATGTGAAGTTGGATCTTTTTCCATATCATGTCCTATTAAAACCACAAAGTTTGTATTAGGATTTTATGCAACAGACCAACACAAATGAAAAGAAAAGGAAACATTTTCTGTCACTGTACTTATGGATGCTATACTTTGCAATATGTATCCACCAGACTGACATTTTTTCCTGTTTTTCTTGCAAAATACCTCAACCTTAGCTTGTTGGATGAAGCACATTCATGAATAGCACTTCAGTCTCATTCAAAGTTTCTTAAATTAATTTAATTTGTAGACCACAACATAATGGTTCTACTGGCATTCTAAATAAATCCAGCTGTAGACCTGCACAACTGGATTTAAACTGAGGTTAATTTACTCAAATTAGATGTTTTCTGAAGTCAGCTGTTTACACTGGGATATATAGAGAGGAAACAGAGTAAAAGAGGGCTGAATGTAAATCTATACCACATTTTATGGATTTTTAACATACATGATTTTTTTCCTGTTATTTACTGCTTTTTGTGAGTCTGTCACAAAAATAATATATATTAGTTTATGCATGCAACGTGACAAAATGTGGAAAGGTCGGTAAATGCCTACAACGTTTTCATTTCAGGTATCGAGGGCGACCGCTCACTCCTCCTCGTCCAAGATGAGGCTGTTTGTGTGTCGCCATGGCGAGAGGATGGATGTGGTGTTTGGCAAACACTGGGTCACCCAGTGTTTTGATTCCAAAGGTGGGGGGTGCAGAGTTGTGATGCGATCTTTAAAATGCCAGTGTTTTCTTCTCTTCTAAGACTTTCATCTATGCTGCACAGGTGGATACATTCGTTCTAATCTGAACATGCCGTGCAGCCTACCAAGCAGGAGTGGAGGTCACCGGGACTATGAGAAAGACTGTCCGATTACTGTGTTTGGCTCCACACAGGCCCGTCTAGTAGGTCTGTGTGTGTTATTTGCAAGTTATTCACAAATGCATGGTGTGGTTAGAATTCATTATGAATGACTGTGCGTCTTGGCCCATCTCAGGTGAAGCCCTATTGGAAAGCCACACAACAATAGACTTTGTTTACTGCTCTCCTTCTCTCCGCTGCATCCAAACTGCTCAGCACATTCTCCAAGGTAGGAGCTCATCCTCAGTCAACTCATCATGTATTTATAAATGTTACTGTCTGGTGGTGAGGGAGTTTTAGTGTTGGGTTGAAAATCTTTCTTCCAATCTTATATCAAACAAGTTAGACTGGAGAATGGCCTCAGTATGTTACGACAACACTGCTTGGTGCAAAGAGACTCAGTTGGAGTTAAAATGTGAAGCTTTTATCAACTTGTTCAATCATTAGAGACTTTTAGTACTTTCACACATTTTGTCTAAATAACCCATCTGCTTCTCAGCTACATTCTCTGTTTTAATCTGTTTCAGGTCTCCAGCTGGAGGCCAAGACAAAAATCCGTGTGGAGCCCGGTTTGTTTGAATGGACCAAATGGGTTTCCGGCACCAGCCTCCCGGCTTGGATCCCACCGGCTGACTTAGTGGCCGCAAACCTGAGTGTGGACACAACATACAAGTACAAAGCAAAACAGCTGTTGGATCATTTTGAATGTTATGTTGTGGTATAGTTAAATCTTTATGAACTTTGATTTGTTTTATTGGTTTTCTTGCTACAGACCTCATTATCCTGTAAGCAAACTGACTGTGTCGGAGTCCTACGATACCTACATCAGCAGGAGCTTCCAAGTGACCAGAGAGATTCTGACAGAGTGCAAAAGTCTGGGTAAACTTTTTATTAAACTTTTTTACATTTTATTTGTGGAGAGGTTTTTATCTCATACACCAACATAATGTAATGCATAAATGTTGCATTACATTATGTAAAGTAATTGTCTTTTCTTCCTTCTCTGAGAAGAAAAGACAATCGCACATGGTTGGCAATATGTTTTATAAGTAAAAATAAGTGTGGCATGGATTTGTATTCAGGCCCCTTTCGTCTAGTATTCTTAAATAAATTCTTGGGCCTGGATACTTGTTAGAGTTGATAGGAAAATGGGTGGAGTTATAGAGAGAGCAATCATGAAGGAAAACTAGTTAGAGGCTGCAAGAGGATGTGCGGAGGTTTAACTTTCTGTAGATCATAGATGTTTTAGTTCAACATCTTGTTTGTAACAACCTTCTAAGCATGTCAATGTTCTGCGGAGGAATGCTAATGAGTAGTCAGTTGATTCAGGTGTGTTGAACCAGGGAGAAAATTAAAACGTGCAAGACCGATTTTGGAAACGATGAACCCAAACATGCAGTTAGAGCTATTATAATAGGTCAAAACATGGTGATTTATTTTAAAATGGCCCTGTTAAAGTCCCGACATAAATTCAATTGAAAGACTTGAAATTAATGTTTTGTTGCAATGATTATTTTTTTGCAAAACTTTATACAATTATACAGCTGTTTTTGTTACTGTATCTGATAAAATACTGCTGAAAAATATAGATGTTTTTCTATAAGACAAAACTTGAAAAAGCCCAGTTGGTTACCAGTTACAGTACATCCATATGTATTTATTTTTTTTACCTCTGTCACACAGGAAACACGGTCCTGATTGTGGCCCATGCTTCCTCCCTGGAGGCCTGCACTCGCCAATTACAGGGCCTCAGTCCCCAAAACTCAAAGGACTTTGTCCAAGTTGTCCGAAAGGTCAGTTCTGATTAATCTCATGTTGCTTTCATCCCCTTACTGTACCCTCCTCTAATTACTTGCCTGTTCTTCATTCGTAACATGCACATCTGTCTTCTCTTGCTTACAGATTCCCTACTTGGGTTTTTGTGCTTGTGAGGAATTGGGAGAGACAGGCGTGTGGCAGCTGGTCGACCCACCCATCTTGCCTCTGACACATGGACCCAATCACAGTTTCAACTGGAGGGAAATGCTAATGCAAGACTGAAGGATGTGCTGTTAGACTCCCTACATTTTGTCAGCTTGAACTGCTGAAACATTATTTATTTTTTTTCCTTTTACAATTCTAGAATTGCACCCAAACTACCGAAAGGACAAAGAGAAACACAGAGTGGCTTCCAATGAAAGGCATTATGCAAAAAATATATATGTATATATATAATTGCAGCTATTGTACTTAGATGTGACGCTCAGGAAAGAGAAAACCCCAGTCTGTGCTGAGATCACAGCAAAAGCAAGCTTCAGGTTGGATGGCATTTTCTGCCTGTCTCTCTATATGGCACTTATTTACTGAGAGTGTGGAGGTGCTACAAAAGAAAATTGGACGCTTCCTGAGCTATGCGATGAAGCAAGATTTTTATCCGGAGCTCTGTCTCTGTCTGCGGCCCCTCCTCCGGCAGAGGGGGAAGTGGGTGGTGAAGACTCTGTACTCTGCTGCCTTTTCACACACTGTGACACGCATTAGTTGAGACACACTTTCTCCACTAAAATATTTTTCCCACTTGTCAGAAGCTATTATTTAACTTGTAGCGACATCCCCATTGTATAGAAGAAGCACAGAAGAATAGGTCGACAATCAGACAGGGGAGCACCGGTCTTAATTGTTTTTGGTTGTTGATGTCAGCTTTAAAAAATGTCTATTACTTCTGTTCTGGTCCTATAAATTTCATATCATTTCCTTCCACTGTTACACTTATGATACCATCTGAACATTTGGTCCTCTAGTAAAGCCACTGGCCACACATCTTATCAGTTGATGTGACAAATGAAAACTTTAATATTAATTTGCAGGATTAACTGCATTGCTACTGATATGCAGGTGCCTCTACTAAAGTTACTGCTTGTTATGTCATGGCCATACCCGAAACTCTGTTAACCTTTGCTTTTCAAACTCTTGGTGATTTTTTTTTTTTTTTTGTTACATGAAATAATTTTAGTACTCATTGCTTAATGCGTCTTTTGCTGTATAATTTGAAGTCTGTCATACTCTATAAATTAATAAAAGACAGTTTTGGAGCTGTTATGATCTGTATATTTGTGTTCTACAAGAACAAACTCTCTTTGATGAGTTGGTAGAAGAGGTTAGACTCATTCACCTTTCCATGTAATGTGTCATCATTCCCATGAAAGGCATGGCGGTGGCAGCATTATCCAGTGGAAATGGTTGTCTTCATCAGAGACAGATAAACTGGGCAGAGTTGATAGAAGATGGATGGAACCAAATACAGGACAAGTATGAAAGAAACTTAGTTGGCAAAAGATTGAACTCAGGTCAAGGTTCACCTTCACCATGGCTTGCAGGTGTACTTTCAATAAACAGTGTTTCTAAAAAAAATATTCAATCAGAGGGACTGAATCCAGGTATAATTTTTCAGTCTATTGTTGGTAAAAAAAAAAACAAAAAACAAAAACAAAACAAAACAAAAAAAACACACAAACAAAATAAAAAACAACCCAAAAATAAAATAAATAAAAATAAAATCACAAACAGGCTGTATGCACCTTCACCTTCTGTCGATTTTTTTTCTTAAAATTTCAACAAAATATGTTAGTTTTGTTAAAAATTTACAAAATACATTTGCATGGGGCTGTATTGCATTATATATTAAAAGCATATTTTCCCAGTAAATTCCACTGAGCCATAAAACACAGAACCGTGTCAATAAATTAATGAGATTGAATACACCTGTGAAATGTATCCTCCAATATCTGTTATCGGCAGCCATAACGTTCTCATAAAATAATATAAAAATATTTCTTAACCTTAGAAATCGTTATTATCTGGCGGGGTAAAATGTGCTAAAACATCCACATTTGCCCCTCCGCTGCCAACACGAAGACGTCTACGAGCTAAGGTAGGCTAAGCTAGCTATTGTTTTTGTTCCGTCGATTATGTTTTCAGTTTAGTACTGCTTGACGTTTTTAAACACTTGGAAATATTTTCCCTACAAAGCCAAAATTTAATTTAAGCCTCAGGCTGAAGTAGACAATATTTGAAGTGCATTTCACTTCAATGTTCCGCAAATGAAGTTAGCTAGTTAGCCGTAGACGTTGGAATTTTTAACATCTGCTGTCAAGACGCTTATACTAGTTTATGTTTCTAAGAATAACATTGAGAGCCCTACTACAGTTGCTTTTCTCAATGGGAATTTTTTTGTAGTATTTATTTTTAACCTTTTATTTGCTATATATGTAAAAAAAAAAATGCAGTTCAGCTTGCGTGTACTGAAGGTGCGTCAGTGAAAACTGCATTGACTTTTGTCAATAACGCCAGGACAGCAGTACGAAGGTAAACCTTCAGACTGAGTAAGAAGGAATCAAGGTTTGTAATTGCCGTTTAAGTCTAAACCTCTACCAGACTGAATTACTGTTGCGTGAGACAGTTGTGCATTTAAAAAAAGAAATGCAGCCAACCTCAATGGACCAAGCAAAACCAACCACATGTTGACTAGTCTAAAACTGCCAGTGAATGTACAAACCAGTGAGTTCAAAGTACCTCTGCTACTTTAATCTACAATTATAGAGTGAAATAAGTTGCTTCATATATATGTTTGTTTATTTGTTTTTATTTATCTCTAGCTGATCTTCAGCTCAGATGAGATACTTTTTTTTATACCTTGTTTGAATCATTTTTAAAATGTGTTTTTCAAAATTACAATATTCATTTGATTTTACTTCAAAATATTTGTAATCAATTTTATTTTTTACTATATTTGTGTCAAATTTGCTAGCCATGTTTTCTGTCATGATCTTTTTCCTAATGCATGTGTGTTACCAAGACACATACATGCAAAGTGTAGAATTACATGATTAGTAGGCAGTGTGTACTTCTAAAATGAAAGAAAACACTAGATGGTGCTGTGGACCAATAACAGTGGATATCATGCTTAGCTATAAACTGGCACATCTGAATGATGAGTCAGAAATAATGCTTATTTATGTCTTGTGTCATAAACATTCGTTTTTAATTAATTCTTTTGAGTCAGTTTGCAACAACCTGTTTGTGAACTGGCTTGTTTTAACGTTTTGATAGGACTTTTGTGCAATGTCCGATTATTGAACCAAATATTTATTGCATATTTATTGCAGTGATAGATTATGTCTCATTAAAGTTTGATGTAGTTTTATATCACATAAAATATTTATTATTCCTCCAACCTTAAGGATGACTGATAAACAGAAGTACGTTTTTTAGGCTTAGTTGTGGCACTCGGCACATAGAGAGCTTTTGTTTTCCCCTTGATTTATTAATAATTTTGTTTATACTTCAAATATAAAGATTTCAACATCCAAATTTTTTAGCTTCAGAAAAAGTTTCAAAGTGAAAATTTCATTTACTACTGTTTGAAACATCTTTAAATTGTTTTGCAATCATGATTATTGGTTTTGCTGAGTAATAACTTGCTTGCAAGAAATGAACCAAACTGGCGGCCATCAACTCTTCACCTCAACGTAATTATAAAGATTCAACTTGTTGATGTGACAGTTTCATGAAAACAGGTCATTCTTGACGTAAACATTTACATTTAAATTTTTAAAGTAAGAACATAAACTGACTTAAACAACTGGAGATGTACTGGAATCTGAAAATTATCCTCTGAATCCTTCTGGTCTGTTTTTGGAAGGTGAAATACTAATTGGAAAAAAAAACTGTAAAGGCATCAAAACTGAAAACTCATTTATATTTTTATGCACAAACAAACCACATGTTTCTTGATACACTTTGTTTTGTGTTACTAAAAAATAGATAAAGGTTAGTGCATTCTTTGGGAACATCTTACACCATAATTAAAAAAAAAAAGTTTTATCAATCTTTAAATCTTCCCTTTGTTTTTAATGTTATTTACATTTTGTTGTGGAATTAAAACAAAATAACTGGTTGGTGATACAGTCCTTAGAAGGAACATCTTAATTGCTTGATCTGACAGAAAAAGTGAGCAAGATCCAGCTGCATCTTTTTCAGAAAGTGAAATGTCTCTGGCATTTTTTAAACTAAATTAACAAATTTGTTTTATTGCTATATAGCCGCAGTAGACTGTAAATTAAAACTGAACAGTACCACTGTTTTAATTTAGTGTGTTTGGTCATAATATTATCCAAGAAATAATTAGAAATAAAGCTTAGGAATCCTTTCTGTCACCATGGAAAAAGCAAAGATCTGGCTTTTTCACTAGTCTTTAGTTGAGTAAAACAAAAATTCGAATTTCATATGGACAACAGCAAGTTTAGCTCAAATGGCTTAATAATAGAAGTATTACTGTGTGGAAGGTGACTCTGAGATAATGTGACCCTTGTGCCTACTTTAAACATTTATTTGTGCTGTTGTTCAATTTTTTGACTGAATTTAAAAGAAGGTAGATGTTTGTGTGTACAAAGTTATAGAATCTATTAATTTAGCTGGACTTTCTTATATTAGTTTTACCACTTGGCATGATGAAACTGATTTACTGTATAAAATAATGAAATTGCACTATATTGTATTTTTGTTGTAAAGTAAATTGATCTGAACTGAACTGAATATTTGACCGGTTTACAAACTAGCTTGAGATTACTTGTGTTGTAATTTGGCCATGCATAAATAAACGGAATGGAAGTAAAACATTGATATGAGATCAGAAAAGTGAAATATTTTGGATTTAGTACCAAGTATGGATAAACCCATGTGAGGGGAATAAATCAAGGTGGAATGTTGATTTTTATAATTTAACTTTTAGCTGACTGTTCTGAAAAAGTTTCACAAAATACATTGTCTTTTTTTGTTTTTATATGTACAGCATTTGTAATTAAAATGTTCTCTTAGCCTCTCAATGCTAGGGGTAGCAGCTATCACGAGTTATTGACATCTCTGCCAATTGTGAACAGACTCCAGTTTGTAAAATGCCAATTACTACTACTTATGCACGTAGCCAGAAACACCATCTCTTAGTTTTGAATGGATAAAACTGAACTCACAGTGATTGCAGTGATCACTGTGCAGTGATCTGCATTAGGCCTTTTCTCTAAATGAAGGAGTAACTTTCAATATTGCAAAATACTTCTGCTTTGACTTACTCGAACATAAGTCAGCCGTCTAGATTTATGCATGTAAGAGCTGTCAGGGCCTGTTTGAGGCCCACATTAGCCTAAGGAGGACTTTGATTTGTGCTTTCAAAAACTTTCATGTTGATTTTACCATTGTCTTCTGATTTTATCTTCAAATGTCATCAGTATATAAGCAGTCTGAGTTTTGGTGGGAGTTTTTGCTTTTGGACATTTATTGTGTTGAATTGTTTTGAAATTCCTTTATCACCTACACATTCATTCTTGCCAAACATTTCGAGAAAACATTCAACAGACATTTCTCATTCAATTGTAACTCTGAATTGTGTAATCTAATCTTATCATGACAGGGAAATGAGTTTATCTTCTCGAATCCTGCAGATTACAAACTTGGATGGCGCTGTTAGAAGTTAAACTGTTCTGCAAAAGATGCACGTGAAAGAAAAGTTTCTTTATATTGCATTTAAAGCTGTTCAAAAGTAACATTTTGAGAAAGAGGAGTTTGTGAGTCCTTCTCTTTTATGTCTTTGAGCTGTTCGGGAGCGAGGGAGGAGAGGCAGAGGGAGGAGGGGGTAGGTGGAGTAAGGTTGGAGTCCCACACAAGGGGAATCACTGGCAAAGGAGCCGTTTCATACAGTTCTCCTTTGAGCTCTCTGTGTGCCTCTGTAATATCTGTCAGTCTGCATGCACCTGTGTGTTTTAACACTCGCTGGTTTCTCTCACTCCTACAGGTTGTTTATCTGTGTTGTCACGTTAGTAGCCCGTGCAACAGGCAGTGGAAAGGAGACAGAAATTAACCCGGTACACTTACAATAACAAAACTCAGCAGAGGAATTGTGTTTGGAGAGGTTTTTTTTTCTCCCCTCCATCTTGAGACTCAACGAATCTGAGGAACAAACTTGCCTTGTTGGAGCAGAGGACTGACAGCAGACAGAGTTGTGTGAAGAAAAGGGTGAGTTACTCACAAACAGCTGAAGTTACTTTGACTTGTTTGGCTTGAATCTAAATACACAGAAATGTTTTGCTAGCTTGTAGATCCTTCCTTGTAGAGTGGTTAACTGTGCAGAACTGAAGTTCTGATGCAGTTTTCTTCTACGCATGTTTTTATTCCTGCGTCTGTGTATGTGTGTACACATGCATGTGTGTTGTGTTTTTAAGAGTTGTTGCCTGCTCTGTGCTTGATCTTTGGAGTAGACTCAGCTGTTCTGTGTCTCTCCGGGTACGTCTTGTTGTGCCGTGATCATTTGTACAGACATTTCACATGTCCAGAAATAAACATACTTACTGGAACACACGTATTGCCACACACAGGAAACAAGAAGACGGTGTAACGTCTTTACTATAGATCAGACACTAGATCAGGGCTGTTTAGTAGTTGACTTCAAATAATTTGATTTAGTCCTGGAAATATATATATTTTTTTACACGTTGTTTAAATTAAATAGTCTTTGAGTTCTTAAAATTTTCACCTCATATGGTGTTCATTGTAACAACTTGTTGCTACGTTAAGTTGTGAGTGATGATGGCGGGTGAACTTAAATGCAAGCTGAGCTTCAGTGGCTGATGTGTGATGAAGATGAAATATAATTTAGTAAAACTAAAGAACCGGTGTGGTAGATGGTCAATGATTCAGAAATCCCATAATAAACACTAGCATGGGTGGACATGATGAGAAACGCAAGAACACCTGAATCTTACAAAGAGCATCAGAAAACTTGGGTGAATATAGGGTTGAGGCAGGTAATGAATAACCACAGGCAGGTGTGGCCGTTGGTAAAGTGAAACCTGGACCAGAAGCCCAACGGACATGATGTACATTTATTTGCAATTGTGCAGTGGTTGATTCATTCAGAGATAGTTTTAGGTATTAGAATAACTACCTTAAAAGTTGTTTTTCTTACATAATGCTAACCACTCTTTCCTAACAATGCCAGGAGCTTAATTGGATGTTTGCAGCTGAGTCATTTATTAATCTGTCAATAGTAAACAAAGAAGGTGTCTTTGTTTTTTATTTCTGATATTTGTTAAGCAAATGTAGATAAGAACAGGTTTTTTTCTATTAAAGGAAACCCACAAAAAGCAAAAGAGTAACCAGAAAAACTAAATCAAACTTCTGATGTTAAAAGTTTAATTAATGTTAATTAATGTCAAATTAAAAAAAAAGGAATATTAATCCATCACTGTCTTAGAAAGGCTGAGCTATATGTTTTGTTTCTACCCTATATTATTTGGTAAGTTTTAAAATTGAATGAACTAATCATACTTTCTTCCAAATGCCTTTTCCCCAGTTTTCCTTGCAGTGCAACTTGCTAATTCAAATTTTTCACAAATTCTGATTTTCAATTATTTTTCATAAAAACTTTATTGGTATAAATGTGTTATTGTTTCTGTAACAGGAGCAATAGCATAATAGATACTGAAGGAATTGTGTATTTATCCCAACTTATGTATTTTTTCTGAAATGTATCAGTTTTTGTTTTCATTGAGGTAAAAACAATTAGCATGCGGTTGGTTGATGTGTTTACAGTCCAAAAGTGATGAGGAGTATCTGGTTTTAGTTTTTAATTATGGGAATCGGGGGGTTGCCTATACTTAGGGATTGAATCATTTTGACTCCCACCCAAAACCAATCTAGAAAAATTGTTCAATTATGTCTGGCTGATTGATTGATTGATTGATTGAGTTAATGCATTTAAAACAAAAATTAATATATGTATTTTACATTCATTCTTAAATGTAGAAAAATATCAACATTTTTCAGCATATTTCTAAAATGATTACTTTATATTAGTTTATTGTATTTGATAATTATTTGGTATAACTTTTGCTTGAAGGAGTTTAAATTTAAATAACTTTGTTTTATATTTCAAAAGGACAGTCTCATTGTATTTAATTTTTTGTAACTACAGAAGTTTGAGCATAAAAACATCCAAATAGAAACACAACTCTTAACATAATACTTGCTATACTTGAATATATAAATAAACTCTATGCGCAACATGGGTATATATTTGTTATAAATAAACAACAAATAAAAATTTATACAAAAATCTTAAGCTAGCAGCAGGCATTTCTAAATTAGTGTGTTGGGTTACATAAATAAAAGTTGAACATTATCACTTAAATACACATGTTGTATTTCAGTAAGAAATTTAATAAAGATTTTTCAGTTATTTCTTATATTTGTGTTTGAGTACATTTTAACACTGAGATGACATTTTTGCAATTAACAACTCCCGCTGTGAACCGTTTCACATTAGCTTTCCAAAGTTTTACAGTGCACACCATCAGATTGGTCATTTCCAAAAATAGATAATACACTCTTGTTGATGATAATAAGGCTGAATGAATCCTGAATCTGGTTTAACAAAGACCATAACACTAAGCACACCGAGAGCTTAACTTGTTCTTTTCTGTCGTGAGTTATTCCGTTTTAAAATGTACATGCTGTCCCAGGATATCCTGCAGGAAAACTGATAAAAATAGCTTTTCTACTCTTATTTCTTTCTCAGGTTTCGCCCGGAGGCACTCTTCTGAGAAATACTGACATAATAGTTCTCACGTTTCTGTAATCTACAAACAAATCAAATCTGCTTTAAGTTGTACATTTGTTTGAGATAAAAAAGATTTAGTGAGTTGTTTAGGAAAAGCAAAGTGAACACCAAAGACAATAAGTTATTGATAAATGTATTAAAAAATTGTGGTGGTTGTTGGGACAAGAACAGCATGTTTCGGTCTATGCATGCTTCACATTCTTAGCTGCTGACCTCCATGGAAAATAACAACAGCCGGCCTTGAAGGTCACACTGCCATAGCCAGTGGCTGAGACTGATTTTTTTCTGGTATCATGCTTGATGTTTGCAAACTCATTGATTTTCTCAGTATCTATGGAGCAGGTTATTTTGGGGGCTTTTTCAGAATTATTTGACTATTCATGAATCCATTCATTATAAAATCTTTACCTGATACATTTGACAGAACTTTATCTCTTTACTGAGTTTAAAAGAGGACAGTTTCATTGTATTTAATTTTTTGTAACTACAGAAGTTTGAGCATGAAAACATCCAAATAGAAACACAACTCTGATATAATACTTGATGTACTTGAATATATAAATAAACTCCTTATGCACAACGTGCGTATGAAGTTAAGTATTAGCTCCAGGTGACGGGGTATGATAGAAAACCTGTTTTTTTGTTGGCATGAAAAAACAGTCTCAATGTCCCAATGGCGTGATTACACACAATTTCACTAAACGGTTTAGAGTAATCCCTAAACAAACCAGAGGGGCTTTAGAGGCAGTGAAAACTTCTGCTTGGATCATTGTACACAAAGTAAAACATCTAATAACAAAAATAAACATGTTCTTTTTAAAAAGTAACCATGACATGAAGTGTAGTCCAGATGCTAAGACCTCTTTATGCACTTGGCTTTCTGTATGCATTTTTAAACGTATGTTTGAACAGAGAACAGCTGGTGGACCGCCAGAAGCAAAATGTTCTCCACAGTAAGACTGCTTACATCATAGCTGGAAATATTTCAAAGTTAATAGTTCTGATTGTTTGGAGGAACATTTGCACTTGTAGAACCTTGCAAAAGTATTCGCACCACTTGAACTTTCATGGTATCCCATAACTCCAAACTTCAGACAGTTTATTTGGATTTCATGAAATTTACCAAATTAATTGTGAAGTGTAAAAAAAATAAGAGATATTTTTGTTACAAATACTAATTAAAAAAAACGTTAATTTGTTTTGGGTTTGTCTAACATCCTGGCACAAGTAAACTGAAAATTTTCCCATTTTTCTTTGCAAATCAAATTAAGCAGATAATTTGATTTGCAAGTTAAGACATATGTCTAAAGCATATGTCTATGCTTTAGACATAGAGCATAACTAAACAGTTTAGTTACATTTAGAGTCATAGACAGTACGAAATGTAGGTTTGGACTGTAAATGGGCCGCTACTGTGGAAATGCTTTAATCTTAACCAGTGGTTCTTTTTATAACAAGTTCCACCTTTTTAAATACCAAGATTTATGAGTGACTTTGACTTTTTCCACTTTGTTCTAACTAAAAAAGAAAGTAATGAAAAACAATATATTTTCCATTAGCATCTTGTTCACAGATTAGGTCTAATTATGCATTTTATTGTTTGTAGTTAGGAAACTGAAAGTGTAAACTTTATGTGATTTTTCTTAACACTCCCTAACCTCCGAATCTAACATTGAGGTTTTGAGTATAAACTGTGACAATATGAGTAAAAAAAAACATTTATTTGCACTTTTAAACATTTCTACCTCATCAAACTTTTCAAGCACTCTTCTATCGGTAATCTCTTTTAGTGAACATGTTGCTTCAATTATTGAAAGTACAAAATCACAGAAATGCAGTTATTCGTAATAATTATCATAGTCCCAGAGCAGTCATTTAGAAAATCCCTCTGGGTTTTGTACTTAGAGTTGGTATATTTTTAAATTTGGTTTCTTGTCATTCTCAGATCTTTTAGTAGAATTACAATTTTCTTTAGAGTACAAGTAGGCTCGGCTGCACAGTGGCGCAGTTGGTAGCACTGTTGCCTTGCAGCAAGAAGGTTCTGGGTTCGATTCCCGGCCGGGGTCTTTCTGCGCGGAGTTTGCATGTTCTCCCTGTGTGCATGCGTGCGTTCTCTCCGGGTTCTCCGGCTTCCTCCCACAGTCTAAAAACATGACTGTCAGGTTAATTGGTCTTTCCAAATTCTCCCTAGGTGTGAGTGTGTGTGTGCATGGTTGTTTGTCCTGTTTGTTTCTGTGTTGCCCTGCGACAGACTGGCGACCTGTCCAGGGTGAACCCCACCTCTCGCCCGGAACGCAGCTGGAGATCGGCACCAGCAACACACGACCCCGTTAGGGACAAGGGTGAAAGAAAATGGATGGATGGATGGATACAAGTAGGCTCAGCCCCAGGACTACCAGTGGTTCTTGTGCCACATTTAGAGAAATCTGGATTTAAAGTATTCCATTGTAGCTTAGGCTGGATCTCCAGGATTGTTGTCCTGCTGTCCAACTTGTGTAATCTTCAAGGGACCAACAGGTGCAAAATTTACTTTAAAATCTCTGGAAATGGATACTCATAGAAATATTTACTGAGGATGTAGGATATATCTGTATTAAAGTATCGGACGTTATTTTTTAATGTATCGGTCAGACAAGTAAAACACGATTGATACGTACAGCTGATGTTATTTCCTTCTTGTTGTTTGTGTGCGTTTCAGTGATACAGCATAGGATTATGAGACATTGAACTGGAGCAGAGAAGCGGTGTTAGATGGGGTTGAAAGTGCAGGAAATTTTTTATATTGCTGCATCCCTAACAATTACTGCTTAATAGTCCAAAATTAAGAGCACAAAAATGTGTATAAATTAGTTTTTAGGTTTTGTCTTTATCTTCTTCAGCCACTTTAATAGATAAACACTCACTTTAAGCCATATTTTTATAGTTTTTGTGTCTAGGTAGTCTACCTTTGCCAGTGATGTAGACGGTGCACTTTGTTGCAACCACTACGGTATGAAGGAAATTTATTTTCCCGTTTGTCCGTAAAGATACACTTATGCTTTGTAAACATCAGCTTTAGTACAGTCCTACCGTCGGTTCGTCAGTGGATGAGAACCATCCACTAGCCAGCAGCTCAGGGAGGATGTCAAAGAAAGATTGGCATATTTCATGCATCACACCTGTCAATTTAAGTATGTATTTTGGTCCCCTGATAAATGATAAAAACCCAAACATTTTCATCCATCAATGAAATCCCTCGGATGTGAAAAGTGGATATGTCCGGTGGGGAAAGAGGACGTTTGGTCACCTTATCTTATCTGACCAGAGCATCTTCTCCATATGTTTATTGGGTTTCCCACCTGGCTTGTGGCTTCCTCTGGTTTTCTTTCAACATCAACTTTCTACATAAAATTTCATAAAAGCAGGACAGAAACACAACAGTTTCTGTTGTGTGTGAACAATAGTTATCCTATCTAGCTGACCTGGATTTTATGGGTCTCTTGGCTGCTTCTCTCATTCTTGTCTAGCCTGTTAACTTAGGTGGGCAACCATGTCTTGGTAGATCTGCTTTTGTGCTGCATATATTTTTTTTGTTTGTTTTCAAATGATGGCTTCAACTTGGAAATTCTTTGTGAGATGTTAGCTTATATTGGTTTGCTTTGTATAACTGCATAAAACTATCTTAAATCTCTCAAATATTCCTTCACAAACAGGTTATTTGGAATAGTAGTTGCTTTTTATTTAGGAGTGCTGCATTTCTGGTTGCCTATAGATTAGTAAGAGTAGTACTTTTTCAGGCAGATGCAGTTTTTTTTCCCGAAGTTGGCAGAAATTACTAGTTTTAACCTGTTCTCCTTTATCCTCTTAGGACAGCTCCTCGTAAAAGGAACAACTCTAATAAACTAATTCCTGTTACGCCTGCCAAACCGCATGCCTGCCGTCGGCTATAAAATATGAGCCTCCGCTTCCCCTTTTCACTGCTGACATTGCCCTTTTGACCTCTTCTCATACCTTTTTTTTCCCTTTCCATTGTCTTCTGCTTTTTTAAACAAAAAATCTTATGTCTGTTATTGTTAGACTTATTTTGGCATTTGTCAAGTTTTTGTGTTTTGTAATTCTCAGTCAATTATTAGTTCGTGGTAGTCATAGGTAAAGTAGGTGGACAAGTGTATCGCTTTAGCATGTTTAAAACTGCTTTTAAAGGTGAAAGCATCATTAGTTTTTATCTAGTGAAAAGAAGGCGATCTACTTCAGCAGATATAGAGTTTTCTTTGGCCTTCTTTGGCCTGATATTTTAAAACTAGGATAGCCTATTTTGTTGGTATGTTATTCAGCTATTTTGGACAGATTTTTTTTTTCTCACCTGAAAGGTTTTTTATTGCAACTTTTTTAGTTACTTGGAAAGTTGTTTTTTTTTTTTTTGACAGTTTCTTGATATAAACATCTTCTATGTATGAGGTAAAAATAGAGTTGGATGATGTGGCTGAAAAACGCATCATAACACAAATCAGTCAACGTATAATTATTGATTAGTTTTTTTGTTTTAAATATCGAAAATACTGCTGAGGTGACATAAGCTTTTGTTCTTTATCCACAATTTCCTCTTAAGCTGTTGCACTTTGTTTCTCTGTACTGCTCTTGTTTGTTTTTACTGAGTTATGGGGCACACCTGAGTCGAGGTGGAAAGGTGTTTTTGTGGGTATTCTGTGGACGCTTGACATTTCACAGTGGAGCCTACATTTCTCCTGACAAATTTATTCAGTTTCCACAATTCAAATGGATACCAGAAAGTTTGAATGAGATTCCCTAGCTCTGTTTCTTCTCCCTTATGCCAGCCATTTTACTGCTGTCAGTGCTGCACATGGAGTGGCAGTCACTCCTTGCAGCTGGTTGTACTGATTCCCAACATTGTGAGCTTGGTGTTGTATTCTGCATCACCAAATATGTATAAGTTTACCTATTTTGGGGCGAGTCTAGTGGACATCCACATCGAGAACGGCTGCAGTACGCAGGGTTCTCTGAAGAGTGAAGTGTGCCCAAATATGTGGGGGGCAACATGAAACTGCTACTGTGCTTGTTACTCAGCAGGTTGTTCCTAGAGTGAGTTACTTGATCCCATCAACCTTGCTTCGCCGGCTGTGAGAGGTTGAGCAGCTAAGTGTTTCTTCTGCTGACATCCCCCAAAATGCCGTGCGGTTCTGGATCGGAGTTCATTGAACTCATAACTTCGATAGCTATTATTATTGGGTATAAATGAGAAGGAAAAAGCATTATCGTCTTTCTCCTTGTGGCCCTCTTAAGAACTTTTGGAGAGACATTTCTGATGAGTCCAGGTTTGCTTTGAATACTCCATGAGCTCATGGAGCCTCGTCGTTCTCTGACCATCCTCTGGGGTTTGCCGAAACCTGTTTGATTGACAGGAAGCTTTATTGTCACCTGTTCCCATTTTTACAGATGTGCGGTCTGGTTTATAGGTTGAAGTAAGCTCATACAAGGTGAGTGCTGGTATCTTAAAAAAAGGCGAATGCTGGCCTATGTTGTCTACTTGAGATATTAGCTTCTAATACGAAACTTTTTGGTATGCGGTTGGCAGTTATTGACATTATACTGCACACACATTATTTCCCTGTCATACATACAAAGCGGGAGAAAAATAAAATCGTTTTCTGAAGATTACATGCATTATCTTGATCAATTTACCTATGCTTATTTCATTTTAAAAGGGAAAAAGACTGTGCCTAGTGTACAAACTTCCTGTTTGTGGAACATCACTGTGTCTTTGCTGTTAAGCTGCTGGCTGCTTCTAAGAAATCTGGCCCTTGACCAGAGAACAGACCCAAAATAAACAACATACTGTGAGGGGATTAAGGGTATTGGAGAGCTTCTAGAATTACAGTCCTCAGAACATATCCAGATGTTGCTTTCCTGTTTCTGCTCAGGTAACACGCATGACAGAGTTGTGGTTTGAGTCCAGAGTAATGAAAGGAGTTCATGTTGAGCATCCCCTTTCATATATTTATACTACGACTTTAGCCAGAAGGATTAGCATGCTAGAAAAGCAGAACTCTGTGCAACATTCCAAAGGCCCTGCCACCAATTGATTGTATAATTTACAACATAGATGGGGGGAAAAAAAACAAACTTGAATTTAAATATTGAGGTGGAAAAAGAAGTTAAAAACATAGTATTTGACCAATTGAGGTGCAAATGAAAGAGAGAACATTCTAGTTAAAAAAATAAAAGATGACTTTGACGCTGGACATCTGTCTTGTGGTTTGATGATAGATGCACATTATACCAATCAGAAAAAAGTTAAGAGCTGGACTCCCCTCTGATTGGCTGTGGTCTAGTTGTTCATGTAGTCCAGTTGTTCAGGTGTGCTGCAGTGAGACAAAGAGATAAGTAAGCTAGGCTAGGCTAGCATGAATGAATATAGAAAATTTAAGACCTGAGCCACCTGAAAATCATTACCTATCTGGCACAGAATCGTCAGCCTACAGGGTCATCTACGTCGCACTTGTTGGGATGTGTTATGATGTTATACAATCTGCCAACAATCTGAACACACAGTGAGACTGATGTGGGTGCACTGATGTGAGTGTGAACAAACAATAAGTTGTTTGTTCACATAGATGGGGACAAACAACTTTCTGGCACCTGTTTGTTCACACAACAGGTGCCAGAAAACGCCCAAAACATCTTCTGGAACCTACTACACTCTGACTCTTCTCCTCCTGGTGTGCACATTTGGCCCGATGTCTGTGTTCACAAAAGATGTATGTAAATTTACCACTTTAAACAATTGGATCTGAGTTTACCCAATCGCTAACATTTAGCCGTGACATGAAGCTACACTATGAAGCTTACAGGAAATTACATGCATTGCAAACAACCATCCTCCTCTGCAAAGAAAGAAGAGCCAAATTAGGGAGATCTACAATATCTTTGCCAGCAATATAACGTTTTAAACATTGTTCTTGCTATGAGCTTTAACTTTAAGTCAATATTTGGAAACATGACCAACATGGGCTGAATAGCTTTGTTCATTTACTTGCTGCCATTGCCAAACTACGACCATAGACAGATTACAATTCAAAAACGGTGCAGAACATCGACGTCTTTGTTTACAAATCCTTCTGTCAGGTGATTCTCCGTGGTTAAATTCATCCTAAATTCATTAGGAACGCATTGCTCTAGTTAGTTTGTAAGAAGTTTAGCCCTTAAAATGTTTTTCAGAACAATTCTGAATAATTTTCAGAATTGAACTGTATTCATTGACACAGTTCAATCAGGATGGCGGGCCAGAAAAAGACACTTTGGACCCACTATCCTATTACACGATTCATATGGTTGGAACATCAAGAGAGAGGAAGTTTTGATAATTCCTCTCAGCTTAATCGCTCTTACTTATCCAGAATCACACATCTTTCATATGCATGCTCCTCTTTAACTCACTTCACAGGTTTTCAATGCATTTTGACATGGGGATTCAGTTGGGAGTTATGTTTGGAGAACAATTAGTCAATCTGGCCACAAGTTTTGGATTATTAACCTGTTAAAAAAAAAAAATAAATAAAATAGCCCATTTTCAGTATGTTGGTAGAGCCATCAGTTTATTGTTTCCATTGTCTATATTGCCAAGTTTTTATTTAGTTTCCTAAATTTAGCGTTTGAAATCCGTGTTTTTCAAAGTGGGGATTGTGGCCCTCTTAGGGAAGATAAGGGGGAAAAAAATAAAGAAAATTGATTCTAATAAACCTTTTAGTTATAATTTTTTTATCATAAAATCTAATCTGTTATATTGTTATTATTCTAAAATATAACTTAAAATCAATTATTGAAATGTTATTTGCCATGCTTATCTTTCTGATTGATTAATAAATCCATCAAGCTGCTTTGCTCCTCATGCATAACAAGCATGAATGGATTCATTTTTTACATAAAAAAGAGCTGCCCTGTTGAGGAGGACATTCCTGCCCGGGGGGGGGGGGGGGGGGGGGGGCGGGCGCGGCGCCGCGCGCGGGGGGGGGGCGGGGCGGCGCCCCAGCGCGCCGCGGGGCGGCTCGAACATGAGA
>CAEGAD010022708.1:0-13598 GCA_903067055.1 Poeciliopsis paucimaculata
ATATATAGATATATATAGATATATATATATCTATATATATATATATATATATATATATAGATATATATATATATATATATATCTATATATATATATATATATATATAGAGAGAGAGAGATAGAAAGAGTATATTAATAAACTGTAACAACTAAGATTTTGTGATGCAGGTGAGTTTGGTCTGGGTAAATCTACGTTGGTCAACAGCCTGTTCCTCACAGACCTGTACAAAGAGAGGAAGCTGCTCAACGCTGAGGGTGAGCTGCTGATTCTGCTTCTGTCTTTACGGTTTTAGTCTGAATATCTGACTGACTGCTGTGTTGTTTCTCCTCCCTGAAAAGAGCGAATCAAGCAGACGGTGGAGATCACAAAGCGCACGGTGGACATCGAGGAGAAGGGCGTGAAGCTCAAGCTCACCATCGTGGACGTGCCAGGTTTTGGAGACGCTGTCAACAACACAGAGTGGTAAAAGACATTCAAACTTTGTCCAGGAGCTCCTGTAGCAAGAGGTCCTGGTTCACAGAATACATTTAAAAACAAAGTTGTTTGATTGTGTATCTCAGCCTTCACTGGCTCTGTTCTTATTTTGCTTTTATTTCTTCGATTATTATTTTTATTAAGAACATTGTAGTTTTATAAAGGTGCTATTCAAATGCCCTGTGAGATGAGCTGACATGAACAATATGGCTCTCCACCGAGGGCATCGTGATATCAAGGGGACAGCGCTAGTGGTTTGAAGAAAAATGTTTTCTCATTTTCAATCAACAGATTGTTTTTTTATTTGTCATTTTCAAGCAGTTATGAGGTATGGCGGTAAAACCTTAAAATGCTGCTACACAAGTTACTCAAGGGGTTGTTGCTAGGTAACCAAAGAGTGAGTGAGGTCGTTGATGGCACCAACCTAGCTTAGCTGCTTTGTGAAGTTGAGCAACTAAAGTCTTTCCCCTGCCTACATCTCCCAGAATGCTGTGTGGTTCTGGATGGGAGTTCAGTGAAATGGTTGAGTTGATTTATTGTCCAGCCCTATCACATTGTTAGCGTTAGCTTGCACAGCAAAATCAACATTTTGAACTGTTCTTGTTAACCTGCAGCACAGTTATACACAACACCACATTTTGTTCTGACATTATATCATTTTCAGTGAATTGAGAGGCGAGGAAGCCTTATTAATAAAAAACTTAAGAAATGTAGGAAAACATGGCTGGCTGGAAGCAGCATCTGATGACAGACTTTGTTGCTCATTTCAGCATTAATTAAAAACCTTTAATTAATGAAAAACTCCAAATATGTTGATCAAATCTGGACTGAATTCAACTTTAGATTTTTGTGAAATCTATAAGTGAAAACATTTAGAACTTGCTCAAATCTTTTGTGCATTGTACATTTGGCCAGTCATGCAAGAACTGCTGCTGACTATAACAGAGAAAGCAGAGACACACGCGACGTTTATAGTTATTAGATGAACATAAATGAATTATGACCATTTATATGTAGAGCTGCAAAGATTTTTATTTTACCCCACTGAAGCAAAGCCAAATCCTGTACCCTCAAATTTAATCAACCTGCAGTAGACACAGCGGTTGGCGTGGCAACCACGTTGTAGAGCAATATGACAGAGACAGAGACAAGCTTGTTTTTGTGACTCATACAGTTTTGCTGTCCCTGACGGAAAACTAGTTGGCACGACCAGCAGTTATGAATGTTCAAACACATGGCTGGGATCTGATGCCTTGCTCATGAGGCAGGCATGATTACACCTTTCACCCCTGCAAACAGTTGCTGAGTAACAGTATGGTCTCCAGATGTGAACGGCGGTGAGACCAAAACGCAGCAGCATGGAGAGGAAAACAAAGCAGGTTCCACCTCTGGACTAGAACCGCAATGATCCGATATTGATATCTGTATTGGACCTGATGTCGAAAAAATTCTGGATCAGGTGACAATGTGCCCGATTCATGAGGGCAGATCCATTCAGCTTAATGCTATAGTTATTTATTTGACATTATATTTAGAATTACTAATTGAACTTTCTCAATCGTTTGAAAGGAGGTTTGTTGCGGCTCATTTTAGTCCGTTGTTATTTATTTCACATTAGCTGTTCTACTCCTAATCCCACTGACTGACCAGATTAAAGCTGCTTTTACATGTTTGACAAAACTTGTGACGCTGTATTTAAGTGAGCTGTACTGGTGTAGAGTTAAAAAAATACATCTGTAACTGTGCTCCTTTTTATTTGACTTATTTTTTGATGTATCTGTTTCTGTCCGCTAACACTGTATGTTTATTCTGACTTGATCCATTTCATGTATTTCATGTAGGTGTATATATGTGTGTATAATTGGTGTGTTCTAGCCCAATTAGGTTTGTATGTTAATGGTACAGTGTTAACTGTATTACTATTGCACATGCAATAGTCCCCATTTGGACTGCCTTTACATTGTACCTCATCTTAAAACATAAATACATTTTGAAAAAAAAAATAAAACATTGTAATTCAGTACATTTATGTAAAAAAACATTTGTAGCGAATTTATCTAGCGTTCTGTATCGGATCGGTGTCGGCCGCTACTAAGCCTCAAATATCGGTATCAGTATCAGAGGAGAATAAAGTGGATTGGTGCGTTCCTATCATGGGCTGTTTATGGTTTTTACAGCTATTTGTGTGTTCGTAGTGCCTGAGAGCCATGCGGACACATTCTATTGATGATATTTCTAGCTCTCTCACAGCTCTTGCTGTTTCCCTGGAGATGTGACTCTCCAGCTATTTGGCTATGTTGCTTTCTGCTGCCATCTAGAACAGCCATGCAGTGAAAGGTGTATGCTTGTGTTTTGTAGCTGGACCCCGGTAACAGACTACATCAACCAGCAGTTCGAACAATACTTCAGGGATGAAAGTGGGCTGAACAGGAAGAACATCCAGGATAACAGGGTCCACTGCTGCCTTTACTTTATATCCCCGTTTGGACAAGGGTAACGCACACACACACAGTAAAATCTCATTAACGATGTGAAATATTTAAGTGCAACACAAACACAAAAACTGAATAAATCTGAAAAGAAATTTTTTTTTTCATTGTATTGAATGTGTGCTACATTAACATCCTGTCTCAGGCTCCGTCCCATCGATGTGGAGTTCATGAAGGCCCTTCAGGATAAAGTCAACGTGGTTCCACTCATTGCTAAGGCCGACTGCCTCACGCCTTCTGAGATAAAGAGGCTCAAAGAACAGGTATCTGTTTACTTCAGGAATTGGATTTTCTGAGGCATAATGAGAGTTTATAAAGCTGTGATGAACAGCAGAACCACATTCAGACAGTGAGCTGTAACCTGGAACACTCTAAAGCAGTGTAGCTTTAGCCACTTCTTTCTGAAGCCGTATCAGGGCCATTGCAGGTAGAAAACAAAGAGTATATCTCCGGCAAAAAAAATTCACATCAGTCTCAGGAAATTTGGAAATTTCCACGCTTAAAAAGTATCTTTTTTTTCTTGTAAATTTTGGATTTTCAAAATGAGAAATTTCCTTGTTTTTTTCCCCTATAATTCTTTTTATATTAGTCTCAAAACTTTAGATTTTTTTTCCAGAAATTATTCAACTTTTCAAAATCAGAAATTTCCATGTTTTTTTTCCTAGAAAATTTCTGAGATTCATCTTAAAATTTCAGAGTTTTTTCTTCCACAATTTTGGCATTCAGAAATGTCTTTATTTTTTCTAGAAATGTTATATTAATCTCAAAATTTCAGTTTTTTTTTTTTTTCCAGAAATCTACCTTCGTTTCTATGCCTTAATGTGCCGTCGTAGTTCTTCTTGTGTCGAAAGTAGCAGAATAAACATGAACCTGTTTAATTTGTTCACCTTCATCACTGGAATTCATAATAAATATCTACATAAAAAACTCCAAATCACTTCAAATCTGACAATTGTGCTAGTTATATGGTGAATATACAGTTTGCACCATTTGTGATGCACATTAAAGTGTTTTATCTAATTTTTGGAAATTAATTTATACATAACAAATTCAATCTTTCTTTTATTGCTATAGAACACAAAGCCTCATTTGGCCATTCAGCTTCACAAACTTTATTCCCCAGTTCACTTACAATTACCCTTACTTAACTTTTAGACCTTTAGATCTTGAAATTTGAACATATGCTTTTTAATATGTGCAGCAATTACATGCTTGAGGTATGAAAACAACCCATGTCATGTGTTGGTTGTTATGACAACCATGAGTTATTTTCGAACTCCCTAATCTGAAGTAAATTAAGCAAGCAACCAAGCAGAATGTCAGGTTTAGACTCTGGAGCGGTTTCAGAATGACTCAGACAGACGTCTCCAGAAGGAGATTTTATTTGAAGTGAATTTTGAGCTTTCACACACTCAGCTCCCACGTTTCTCCTGAAATGTTGCAGCTCTGCACGCCGAGGCGTATGTGTCCCTGCTGTGACCCGTCACACCCCTGTTGTGTTTGGTGCTTCCAGGTGAGGGAAGAGATTGATAAGTTTGGGATAAAGATCTACCAGTTCCCCGACTGCGACTCTGATGAAGACGAGGAGGTCAAACAGCAGGATAAAGGGCTGAAGGTAGGCCTTGTCTGAAATGAAAGGGCCTAAAACATGTATGCTGAAATTTTGAGCAGTAAATTTAATTACATCGCGCTCTGCTCAGAAATAATGTGTTTGCTGTTTTTTTAAATTCTTTATTTCCACCTCAGATCTTGTATTTTTCGGTTTACTTGTTAATTTTTGGTCACAGATTAAAACAGTGAGTTATTTCTAATGCTGCCAATCAGTTCAAAAATGTAATCAAATGAATCACACTCTAGCGCTGTGATTAATCACCACGCCTAACTTTGTTGAAATCTAAATACACACGCAGCCACGCCCCTCCTCCTGCCGCGCTCCAACCAATTAAAATGAAAGATATTATCTGATTATTGGGGGTTTTTTGTAGCAGAAAGCAGGTCATGTAGTAACAAAGTAGTTCAGGGAACAACTGACATATTTTATTTTCCAGTTGCTGGTGTGCAACCCTTTTCCGATGCCGCCCTGGGCATCTGCCCATGTAGCCCATATTACTAAAAACCACCACTCTACCCTGTGCATGTTTTAAAAAGATTTTTGAGAAAACGTTTTATCTACTCAAATATAATATCAGAAATAAGTTGTTTGATTAATCTGCGTTACGTAATATTAAAATATTTCCCTTATTAACGTTGGCAGTTATTTGTAAGTGTGATCATAAAACTGCAGGATTTTCAAACGTCTGTGTCGGCGCTGCAGGAGAGCCTTCCGTTTGCAGTGATCGGCGGGAACACTGTGCTAGAGGTCAGAGGTCAGAGGGTGAGGGGCCGCCTATACCCTTGGGGGATCGTGGAGGGTAAGACCCCGAGCTGCAGTCTGCAGCCGCCACTCCGGTGCGTGTCGGCCTCTCATGTCGGTCTCTTCCCGCAGTGGAGAACCCGTCCCACTGTGACTTCGGGAAGCTCAGGAACATGCTGATTAGGACGCACATGCACGACCTGAAGGACACCACCAACGACTGTCACTATGAAAACTACCGGGCCCAGTGCATCCAGAACATGACCAGGTGAGCCGGAACCACAAGACAGTAAGTTGATTCAAATTTTGAATTGCAGGGTCTGTAATTAGTTGATTGCATTTTAATCACAAAAACTACATAAGCAACATTTCCAGTTCAAAAACTCTTTTTTTTCTGTGGATGTATTGAATAAATAGACATTTATATCAAAGATACTCATTGTTTTGAATCTGTGGTTTATATTATTCAACCATCAGATTGGTGCAAAGTGTTAATAGACATTCATCCTTGCAGTGTTTCAGGCAGTTCTGATCATTCATGGAGCTTCTTTAGAAATGTGGACTGTGGACGCTGACATTAGCATTAGCTGCTACATGTATAGAACTGAGGTACTATGTATGCTTGTTGATAGGCCAGCTCCTTTTAAGAAATCCACTTTTTTCACTTCCAATACGATACAGTTATCTGAGGTTTAGTATCGGCCGATAATCTGACGCAGAGAAACAGCTGAATTGACTTTAAATGTTTCTTTTTCTTTAAACAGACATAAATTTACTGAATCACAAATTTATTTGATAACTCTGCATTACATACATTTCACATCAACAGCTTCAGCAGCTTGGTCAAACATGTAAAAACAAAACAACTTTAATCTGTTCAGTCAGAGCGATTAGGAGTAGAACAGCCAATGTAAAATAAAACTGACAGTCAACAGGTTCACTACTTTGGTTGAACATGTAACAATTAACCTGCAACAAACCGTCTTTCAAGTGGTTCAGAAAGTGCAATAAGAAATTCTGAACATAATGTAAAACAAGTAAAACACAGAACCAGACAGAATAGATACGCTCTTATGGATTGGGCACATTGTCACCACTACCCATTCTACAATATTTTTTTTCAATATCAGGACCGATACGGATATTAATATTAGATCGGTGCATCGCTAGTCCTCTTAGCACAGCTTGAACATAACAATAGTCTTTTCCAGCGTCCATTGTCTTTTGAAGCAGAAACTAACCTGCTGCTTGTTAGAGAGTCAGTGTGTGTTTAATGTTATTCTTGTGTAATGTTATGAAAACCTTAGAAGTGTTCAAGATAATGCCAATGCTAACCTTGATACCTTGATTTTTTTTAATGTTAAACAGACCAAACCAGAACTGATAAGTAACAGAGAAATCCTTTTAGAGCAGCTGGGTGCAAGGAGCAATCTAAAAAAAAATACAAAAAGTTAAAAGCTGTGGAAGAGGCTCCACACAAAGCGTCCCTAGTGTGGGATGGATACTCCTCTGTGGAAAGTGTCTGCAGATGAGTGTGGGTGAAAGCAGCTTTGGAGCAGGACGCTGTTGGAGATCAGCGAGCTGGGCCATAAAAATACCTTCAGCACTCTGGAGTTCTGACATCACAACGCTCAGTTTCACTGCAGAAATTTAAAGCAAAAGATGAAAAAATACAATTGTACAACAGTATTTAATTGCTGTGCTCCAAAAGCATAAATGTGATTACAGTGATGAGGGAAATACAGCATTATCACCCAGTGATATATAATTATGTTTAATAGGTATGCTAATGATATTTATAACATGTTTATATGTTTGTTCTTATTTTAATTTCGTAAAAGCAGCAGAGAAATCACAGCTGTGGGTCCGTCACTGTTACCTGATACACCTTTTAGATAAACATTAAAATTCTGCTTTTATGTTGCGTTTTTACTTCCAGGCTCTTCCTTCCTTGTGTCCCAGTTCTATTCATTCTGTTATTTTTTCTTCCATTTTTCCTCCCATTTCTTCCTCCTCTATTACATTTTTACCTTCCTTGGATCATATCGTTTATCGTACTGAATGGAAAAAAATTATGGCGAAAAATATTTGTGTTTACTATGATAAAGATAAACTGTTGGGCACCCAACAGTTGGAGTATTACTTTCATCTGTTTTCTCCCACTGTTGGTATGACAACAAATAAAAATATTTCTAAAATTTAACTTAATTTATTTAATCCTGTTGTTCTGTGTTTATAATGCTCACACTTTCTGCAGTGACAGATATATATATATATATATATATATATATATATATATATTAAAAAAAATGTAACCTCACTATTTTAATTAAATAAAGACCCCAACATATTGTGCTAAACTTGCAGGTTCATAGCATCTGTCCAGTAATACAGAACTGCAGTAAAGATGCTACTTTTTTTTTGTTGTAAATGAAGAAATGAACAAACTCAGCAGGTAAAGTCATGTTTTTCGCTCATGTCTGAGCAGACACAGTTTGCCAGATCCAGTGCTGCCTCTTCTTATTGGTCACATCAGTTTTTCCTGTTACAGTAAGATGAATGAGGATAAGCGTGTGGAGAGTCCCATCCCCATCCTGCCGCTGTCCACGCCCGCTGTGGAGACAGAGAAGCTTATCAAGAGGAAAGATGAAGAAGTGAGTGACAGGAGTCACACACTACTGTTGTGTGTAAATGTAAAGTGGAGCAAAATGACACATATTTTGTTTTTATGCAAATAAATGTGTTGGTATTTGGATAATCTGAGCCACTAACGTTACATTAACATTTGAAAAAAAGAAAAAAACGTGAATAAAACAAAAAATCAATATATAATTTTTGATAAAAATCTCCTATAGTAAATTTACTGTGATTTTTTAAGGACTGCCATTTTATTTGTATTCATATTGAAGAAAAGAGGATGGATACATTGTCTTCTACAGGATGTTGATATTTGTAGAAATGTAAAAGATTTTTTAAAAAAATAAATAAAGTTTCCAACTTAAAGCCGCAGTATGTAACTTTGAGACAATATATATATATATATATATATACATATATATATATATATATATATGGTCACCTTCCGAAGAAAATGGCGAGACATTTTTTGCCAAAAGTGTTTTTTTCCTAATTATTTAAGGAAGGTGACAATATGTTTTTCACATTTTTGTTAAAACTATCCCCATGTTGTGACAGTGTAATATGAGACAACCAAACAGAACCAGGAGGAAGGTCTTAGCGCTGTCAATCGTCCTCATGTACCCGCTGCTCAATGTTCTAATAGTGGAGGAACAACTTACTGTTACATGAAAACAGTTAATCCACCATTGTTGGTGACCATGCTAACTAGCCTAGCATTCACAACAGACTGTGCTAGCAGAGGGTAAAGGGAATGAGCAGCACCACATGCAGGATGATTAACAGCAGTAAGACCCACCTCCTGGCTCTGATTGGTTGTTTCTAATTAGCACTGGGAGAAAGCAGAGGAACTCCATTTTTATACAAATGATCTGTCTCATACATAATGATAGTTTCAATAAATATGTAAAAAAACATTTTTATTTATTTTTATAAAAGTTTCATATTACACCCTAAATGATAAGAAAAGAAATGGCAAAAAAAAATCCAACAACCTGCATTTGCTGTTAAATCCATGTTTCAAAGCATTATTTAGATCTTTATCATCTGCATAAAAATGATGTTCTCTAACAGACCACAACAGAAGCATTTCTACTGAGATCCAGTTTCACAGCTGGATTGTTCAATTATTAGTTAAGTTCAATTAATGGCAATTGATTTTATTTGGGGGTATTAGACCCCAGAGGGGTCAACACTTTTTACAGTTTGGTAACTAATATAAAACATAATGCATCATTTCCATTCCTTTCACAGTTACGCAATACTTTGTGTTGGTTTGTCACATAAATCGATGTTAAAAGTTCCCTGAAGTTTACGTTCATAGTGTGATTAATTGTGAAAAAAGGTTGATGGGTTTTGAAAGTCTGCCTGCTCCTCATGCTGCTCTCCTCTCCGTCTTCCTGTCTCCATGTGGCTGGTCCTCTGCAGCTGAGGAGGATGCAGCAGATGCTGCAGAAGATGCAGCAGCAGATGCACGGGCAGGACCTGTGACCTCCGATCGGCCTGTTCGCAGCAGCGATAATCTCTCACACACACACACACGCCCACCCCCACACACACACACACACACACACACGCACGGTGTAATCCACACTGCTCCCCTTCTTTCAGGGAGGAGATAAGAAAATCTCTCTTTGCCGATTAAACAGATAAAGTGTTTTTAAGACAGCATGCTTTCTGTTCAGTGCAGTCCTTAGCCAAGTGATCTATAGATTTTTAGCCAGTAGGTTGAATTGATCAGATAGACCAAAGTAGATTAACAAAATAGATGCAACGCTTTGCTGAAATACTGAATAAGTATTCCGACAGTGATCAAATGTTATGATGCTTTTGAATATTAAGATCATAAATTTTAATATTTTTAGAAACAGGAAGCGGGTTTGTAAACTAAAAATATGACAATCGAGTTTTCATAGTTATTTAAAGTCATTAAATATCAGAAATAAGGATTTCCTGTTGTGACAGAAAAAAACAAAAAACAAAAGCACAATATTAGATGTAGAAGTCTTGATTTATTGATGGTGTTTGGATAAATGATTCTCACCAAACTGTAAGGAGACTCCTGCTAGTTTTCTAACAGGGTTCTTTGTTCACATAACATCAGAGGTTTGGGTTAATAGTTACAAAGAAGCAGCAGTTTCTTTCATCAACTTTTTATCTACAATTTAGATCCTGTTTGTATTGAAGAATATATCAAATAAACCTGAACAGCTGTTAACCATCACTACAGGGAAATTATGATAAAATAAAAACAAAGTGTTGTAAACAGTCCTGTTCCACTGACTGTGGTCCTGTTTTACTAATTAACTATAAGACCCATTGTTTTGTTTGTTGTCTAATCTGGTTATTTTACTCTAATATGAAGTGCATATTAATTGTTTTCAATATGTGAACATATTGAGTTATAAGGTAAAGTCTTGAAGGCCTGTGCAGCAGTTTCTACAGGATCTTTCTAACATGTCTGGTATCAAAACAGGAAAAATCCTGGTTCTGATCACACCCAGTGACACACAGACGCCACTAGGTCTCTTGGTTTTAACATCAGAATTAATTACATTTGATGAAGATTGTTAAATGTTCCTATGCTGGCAAACTTTATTCAGTAATCAAATCTTTGACACATGTTGTCCAGCTACTTCCTGCTGTCTTTATAGTCTTTCCCACCAGTAGTAACTTCCTGTCATTGATCACATGACTCGTGTGATGCAAAATAAACCGAAAAGCCTAATCATCCTCACTCAAAAACGTCTTAGAATTTTTGTTTTTTAAAATTACCAAACAAATTAATTTTTGTTATACCAATTTTGGCAATATTACGGTCACTGGAAGAAAGGCTAGTGTGAATATAATCTCCTTTTATGTTTCTTACAATTAATAACTGACACCAACATAAATCATCTTCTCAGTTCCTGAGAGTTTAGATGATATTTAATCATACTGCTTTTCTACACTTCTGGGGAATTATAATGATTTGTAAATGTGAAGGTAAATCTTGTGAAATGAAGTATAGCCAGAGGAAGTCGATCAGAAAACAAATGTTTACTGAACTCCCTGACAGCAGGAGAGTTTTCCAGCACTCAGGACTGCAAGACATTTTTTTTTTTCCTGTTTCAGTGGCTGATCAGACTGTGTTTTTAAATTTTGTGATGATAATAAAAATGATGTGAGAATTGTCTCAGCAGTCTGCATTTTCTGTTTTCCCTTGAGCGATGTAGAAATGTCTATAACTTTCATGATGTTTTCAACAGTAGTTCTCAGTCACAATACTTAGACTTAAAAACTCCCATTGCCCTAAATTTGCTTTTGCGATTTCAAATAATAATAAATGAGAGGCAACGGGGCTAACAGCGACCTTTTACAGCGTTTATACACCATGAAAATATGTTTAAATCACTCAAAAGTCTAAAAAAGTATGAAACATGTTGACAACAGAAACCTCACTGACAATGACAGCTGATCACTTCTGTCAAATTGCTGAGGCTTGCATTTCTGAAACTGCTTTATTAACTGAGCGGCCGGCCCTCCCTGATGTGGAGGTGAAAAAAGAAAAAAAAAAGAAAAATCCAAAAATGATCTATAAACATTAAAAATGTTCATAGATGTACCTCGCAGGCGGAGCTCGGTGCAGAGCTGACTGGTTCCCACGGGAGATTAAAGGACTTCTCAAACATGCATGAAAGAATCAAGACAACACTCCAGGTATGTTTTTGATGAGGGAATAACATCATGACATGATGTAAAGCTCCAAAACATCACGTCTGTTTTGACATAACACCGCCCCTTTCACTGTAATAATACTCCTTGATACAGGCTTCCTAAACTCCTCCATTCAGTTTCTATACACAACAAATCTGGAACAAACATCCAGAAAACTGCAAAGATGCTGAAACACTGAGCATCTTTGAATCAAGGCCTCTTTGTTTAGAGCTGCCTTTGATCAATAACTGGAACACTGACTGAACCTGACTGATGTGCTTGGTGATTGTGATGCTGGCATTTGACAGCATGTCATTTCTATCGCTGGTTTCACAGTTACTGTATTAAACTGAATGGTGTAAAGCAGATGAACCAGACCTGACCTCAGATCAGTTTAAAGCGGTTCTGTGGACACAGTGTACAACTTGTAGCAGTTGCCAGCTGCACATACGTTTTTCAGCGGGTTGCTCTCGGTGTAGTGCAGGCTTTTCTTTTTTTTCTTTTTTTTTTATTACTGGTTGCGTAAGTCGGCAGAGCTGCAGCGACGGTCGGAGCTCTGAGCAGGAGGATGGAGGGGAGTGAAGCGGACGAGAATGAGAGCGGCTCGGTGTGGAAACAGTTTCAAGCCAAGGCGAAGCCGCTTCTCAGTCCCAAGCTGGGCGGCCGAGAGCCGGACGAGCAGAGCAAGAGGAGCATGTGGATGTTCAAGAAGACTAAGCGGAAGGAGCACGTCGCTCTGGACCGGGTTATCTCTTCCTCGCAGCCCGACCTGCTCTTCTCCGCTGAGGTGACGGACGTGAAGCCGCAGGAGGCTCCGCTCTGCGGCAAACCCCCCGGGAGCGGCGCCCTGCTCGGCCGGGAGAAGCTCCACGCGTCCGTCAAGCGCAAGTCCGCCGGCGCGAGCAAATCCACGGTGGCTCAGCTGGTTCAGTCCCATCACAAGAGCTCCTCGTTGGGGTCTGCGTGCCTGGAGAGGCTGACGGAGCCTCCGGGCGGCAGCCGCGGCAGCGACGCGGCCACGGCGCAGGCGGCGGTGGTAGAAAGCCGCCTGGAGAAGAAGCATGAGCAGGAGGTGAGTCCGGACGGGGGCCGGTGAGGATCATTTACCTGATTTTACTGGAAGTTTTTCTGAATGACGTTTAGTGTGAATGGCTGGGTGCCAGCATGTTTCCCGGAAGTAGGAAACAGACTACAACTAAACTTGTATAAATCAACTAGAGTGGAAATAATAGAACATAACAGTAAAAGTCATTATGTTTCCAAGTAGGAGGTTGGAGCTAATAACTTTATTCAGTTGTTTCTTGATGCATTCTGTGTTCAGAATGATGAGAAACTCACTTTCCTCATTCATTCATTCGTTCATTCATTCATCTGTCTGAACAACAAAACAGAACAGTAAATAGATGTGATCAGAATCAGCTCCTCAGATCTTAATGTGTTCCCATCAAATCAGTTGCTGATGTTTCGTTGTAAACAACAAAATGGACAGCATTTCTCTGGGATGTGTAACAGCGTTAAAAACCATTAAATGTAGATAAACGAAGACAAAGCAATAAGTAGGTCTGTCGCGATAAACAATAAATCGATTAATCGAACGATAAATGAAAACTATCGACTTCATTTCAATTATCGGCTTTATCGTTTCTTCCGGCCTTTTCCTCTTTCTGTTGATGACTTTGAATGAAAAAAAGCTAAACTCCGGTGCTTCCACTGACCCTCCCTTCCTCATTTCCTTAGTGTAAGTCCCAGCGCTCACTACACGATCTTAGAGCGGTCTGCCCATTTTCAAAACCTGAGAGACACATTAGCGACAGAAATCCTAGGTATAACGGTTGGATCTGGTTCTATTGTGCTGTGTGGTTGTGACGGTATGGTGAGAGGTTGGAGAAGGAGTTAGCAATGGCGGTTAGCCACTCTAACCCCAAACAGCAGGACGCGCTGTTGAAGT
>CAEGAD010022716.1:0-10856 GCA_903067055.1 Poeciliopsis paucimaculata
CCACCGCGGGTGGTTCCTATCCTCTGAGCTCGGATATTTCTTTTTTTTTTTCTTTTTTTTTTAATCCAGAAATATATATATATATATATATATATAGCAAAGATGTAAGCCTATACAGGCTGCACTCAATCCCGTCTCCTTACATGACCTTTAGAATTTAAATCAGACTTTATCTGAAATCACTCAATCATGCCAATCTTCTGCAAGATGACAGCTAGATTAGCTGGCTTTTGCATCAAACCGTTTTTCACTGCCTCTCTACTCTCTTCAGAATGTGTTTTACTGATCTGCATAGTTTGTAGAGTTGCTGTATAATGGCAGTCTTGTAAATCTTCCCTGGAACACATTTGCTTCTCATTTTTTAACATTGTTTGAGTTCGACTCAAGTTCGTCCAGGACAGATGACTTCCCAAGATCAAGTGGTGCTTCATGTAAAAAAAATAAAAAGGCTGTTCCATTACATTTACTGAATTATTAGCACTCATTGACTTCATGTGGTCTTCCTGAGTCACAAAGCTGTCTTGTGACAGTCTTGTGGTTACTGACATAGAGAGGAGATAAATTAACTTTTTTCTGAAACATCTTCTTTCTGCCCTAATATGATGAACGACTAAATGCCTTAAGATGACAACGGTCCTGGCAGATGGAGAGAGCATGATAGAGCTTTGAGGAGAGACAGAAGTTAGACCCACTGTAGTTTGCTTAAGGACACAATGAATCCCAGGAGTATTTGGTAGCCATGACATATCAACACATTGTACAGCACATAAAGTCTGTTACCATTTTATTAACTGCATTATTTGCAATTTGCTTCAAGACTATTTTACTTTGTCCTGAACTAATGCTGCTTCAGTTTTATAGCATAACTTTGTATAACACATTTAATTTCTCCTCATAACAACTCAATCATGAAATAATTGTAAAACTATTGGCACATCCTCTAAAGCCTGTGTTCTGGCTTGAAGTAAGTTTTGGGCTTTAGCAAAGCCAAATAAATCAATGTTTGGACTACAGTTATGATCACAGGGTGGAGTTTTTAGCTCATACTGGGCAGGTGTTGGGAAACTCCCTGTGAAAAGCTTAATCACCCCTATATAGGGAATCCTTCTGCAAATATGTCTGCAGATCAAACATGCAACTTCTCACTCATCTCCCACTAAATACTCTGCTTTTCTCTCCTTGAAATGATGAACTGCCTTTTCTTTTTGACAAAGTGCAGGTGAAAGGTGAGGCATTAAAAGCTGTCAGAAACTTAAGTTGGACTAGGGAATGTACAGATATCCCAGGTAATATCTTGAGAATGGGAGGAGAGGAAAGTAGAAGACTGCATAGTTGGTGGTCTACACCAGAGCAAATATGGCTAAATAGCTTTAAGGTTAATGCCAATAGTTTCAAACTCAAAAAGCACGCTTTGGATATTCATTCAAAGACACAGATATGGGACCTGTCTTAGTCATTGCATCCCTCATATCATTTTAGATCACAACTAGTTCCACTTACCTTACACCTATTCTCACCACACACAGTCATTCTGTCCATTGAGGAAAATACCAACAGTGTAATGACGGGAAAGTTCTTTGTTCTGGCCTCTTAGTAAGATCTACTGGTGCTGACAGACAAGACTATTAAAGAACAGGAGCTCTCTAAATCAAACAGGACGCACTCTGACAACATACCCGAAAGCTTGCCCTGACTCATAGACTTTCAAAGCTCGCTGGCACACCTCAATGTGGGAATGACACTTTTCAACCCATCTCTATTTGAACAGGTTGATTCCACTTTCTCTCTGTTCTGCTTTAGGTATTCAGCGGGTTTCCCCAGTTATAATGGACCACTAGCTCAGTGCACAAGCTCAGACTTCAAAAACACTTAACAAATGTGGGCTAGTTGCAAATGTGTAACCACATTCACCTACTGCACTGTTTGAACTCATTTTGTTTTCTTGTTGACAGACTGGCAGGTCAAAACAAAGATATGGACAAATTCTTACCAGGGAACTCACTGTTTTATATATTTATTCACATTTACCTCAATACACCAGCATCATATCTGTCAAGTTTAAACTTTTTAGCTGGGAAACTCTCTCCCGCTGACCTCCCATATTAGTATTTTACCATAAATTTTCTACATACATTTCCTGTCTAGTTAATAATTTTGAATAAGAATTTCTGCCTTGAGAGAACTGCCACCAGCAGTAATGTTGGAGGCAGTTCTGGCAAGAGGTTAGTGCTGACAGCAGGAACACACCAGGTGTTGATCCCAAAAATGATAGTGGGCCAAATACTGATGGGGTGAGATGGGCGCACCCCACAAAGGAGCGTGCCGCGAGAGCACATTCAGCTGGCTAGAATGACTCGTTGAGCCATTTTGAATGTCTATCTCTGTCGTTTAGTTTTTTTAGACAAATTTTGTTAACACCAATAACACACTTATAGCCCTATGCACAACAACAAAGTTTTATCTTGTTTATCTTTATCTGTCTACCCTTTTCTCTTCCAAAAATTTGGGATATTTTCCTGTGAGAGTGTCATTTGCGAGTTTTGTTTTCATAAATATATTTCCATTTAAATGCCTAATGTGTTTCTTTTCACATGTTATCTAAGCTTGCTTAGATTTAGAATCACTGCATGATCACTGTCCTTTGATAGATATAGCTAAATAAGATAAAATATATTCTTTTACTTTTTTGTTTTACTTAATTGTTTTACTGTATTTGTTAAATCTACAAAGGTAATGTTTTAAAAATTAAAGTGTAAGTAGTCATGTGCACAGTACATGCACTGTATGGTTGAATGCAATCACAATGAAAAAAATGCCAAAAATAGATTTGTTTTTTCTGTCAAAAATGAATAAGGCCAATTACTTGCCCAATGAAACGCAATTTCTACCTGAAATGGTTTTATTTCACTCAAAAGGATCATACCATATCGATGTGGTTGATAAATATGTAATATAAATAAATAAATCTGTAATTATTTACCTGAAATAAATGTGTTTCAACTCCATTATTTGTTTTCACTTAGGCTCTATCATATGACTTACATACAAAGAAATGTCAGCATTTCAGTGTCAGCAAAGGTAGGTCTTATCAGATTCTGAGCACCTAACTATAGTTTGTAAGTGACAGGTAGTTATTTTAGATTTCTTGTAAGCCTGCCTTAAAATGTAAAGGATATTGGACCTCGGTCAGGCTTACAGGACGGCTTACAGCAGGCAGCGGAAAATTTCCTTTATTTATAAATCCATAACTTGACAGGTATGACCTGCACAGATTCAGGAAACTCCAACATAAATAGAATTCTGAAGTCTGTTTAGACTTCAGAATTCTTTAAAGATTCTCTGGGTAATTAATGAAGATTACAGTGGTTCATCTCAGCAGAAGATTTGACTGAACAATATTAGTTGTGCTCTCACCAAAATAATTAATAACACATGAAAACAGGGCACAACCGCTACTTTAAAGCTGGAGTTTCACAAGTAATCAATCAGCAGGGCAGCTTGTACACAAGACAGAAGTTTACCTGGATTATTAGCTGTGGTTGGGAGTATAACTAAAGGTGAACTTGACCCAACAGAACAGAAATGTTTCTACAACTGCAATGGCGCTGGGTCCATACTAGCAGTCAACCAGTAAATCTAAACTGTAGATTCTGTTTTAGATCTGAGCCATTTTAGGTAATAATTTTGTCCCTGTTTTAGTTTCTTCCCCGAAATAAACTAAATATTCTGGCAATTCTGAACACATTTGTGTGAATGATCATTCTGAACAGCTTTGAATAAAAATGACATTTGAGAGCCCATTTGATTTTGCTCCATCAGCTCTGTTAATATCAGTCTTTGAATGGAACATGAAGATATCCTCCAGGGACTCGCCCAGTCCTACCAGTCTAATAGGAATTCAGCCGTGCATCAGTGACCGCCGTTTGCTCTCAACACCCCCTATTCGTGTCAAAAAACAAAAGCTACGGGCGTCCCCGCAATACATAGCCGCCGGGGCAGATGGACCAACACCTTTAAAGCAAACAGGCTTCCTTGCTCTTTATATGAGCAGCATAATGCTCAGCTTTTGTTCCCTCCAATCCTCCACCCTGTTCGTCTGAAACATAACAGGTGCCGCTTGAAGTTGCTTTTCTCACTCATTGTTCCCCCGTTTCCAAAAGCCCATCTGGTTTTATGTGTGCCCTTCTAGCTGACTTTGTTGGTGACTTTCTCTAAGTGCACTCAACAAACCAACATGGTTTTATTTTTTGTGTAGCAATGAAAGCAAGGCTTAGTAAAAATGAGCATTTGTGCTTGTGTTTGCTTAGTTACTGTAATGTAGGGACATGTGTTCTTCCTGCTGTAGAATATTTTACTCAGTCTCTTCTATTTTTTGACAGCTGTGAAAAGGAAGTTGTTGCAGATGATCTTATCTTTTTTTTCTCTCTCTTTGGATCTCACTCAATGTTTGTTTTCATTCTTGAAAACCACCAGTCAGTGAAGTTCCAGAAGCTGCAGTATCCATTTTCCTAGACATTTTGCTTCTTTCTAACAATGTTTTATGCTGAGTAATATGCATGCCTGTACAATTTTGCAACTCATTCAGACAAAGGTAATGATTTTTAAATAAATTTTAAATGTTGGTCTTCAACATGTTAGTGGTACACCACTAACAGATGTCAGCATTTGAGTGCAGTCAGAGAAATAGGCAATGTACATAACCCTTGTGGCTCCAAGTGTTCTGATCTGACACCACACCACCATACTGGATTCATACCTGAATCTCCACATTTACAATATGTCTGCAACAATAATAATTTGCATGGGAAAATCTTGTGTCGCAACCAGAAGGTCCTTTTTCTACTCTGACCATATTTGGTGTTGTTTTGAAAGCACATCGTATAAACACCATAAAACTGGAATAAGAATGAAGAGATAAAGGAGACAAAGAAAGGAAAACATGTCAGTAGCTGTTGGTTGATCTGCATGTAGCAGAGAGAGAAGTTGTACGTCAGTCAGCTGTGTAGGTGGTGTAGAGGTGCAGCGTCAAATAACTTACCAGAGCTAAAGCCTCGGGATCATGAGAGTGCAAACATGATTATTGACAGAAGCACAAAGGACGGTTTAAGCTCGTCTCATCCCAGCTGTGTGAAGCTCCAGCCAAACACAGCCATGTGCAAAGAAGATGGGCAGGTGACAGTGTGGTGGAGCAGGAAGACCCCACCAACCCCCCTGCTTTTGCTTTGTTCCTTCATGTCCTGCATTGTGGCTATAATAGCTATATTTCAAATTGACAGAACAGTTGGTGTTGTGTGTATGTGTGCATACTGACTTCAGGGCAACCTAATAATCCTTTTGTGACATGATGCTGTTGGAGATGTGTTGTCTTTGCCTTTTGCCCACCTCCTGCTTGATCCTTAATCCCTATTGCCCTTGACACACTTCCCTGCAGACAGGGAGCCTGTCCAGTTTGTCTGACTCACTGTGACCAGAGGGGGGTGCTGTTTCTCTATTCTGCCTGAGGAGCCAGGATAATCTGTAAAGGGCTTCTAAGTGCTTGCATCAGCAACAGTTTCTTCCTACGGTTCTACTTGGTTGCATTCCAGCACGGCTCTGAAATGAGAGGCTTGCTGAAAGACAACGTGCTATGATTGTTTAGCTTGTCCTGTCACCTTTATTTTACTAATTTGTTTAAAAAGATTTACTGTTCCTGAAGTTTTGCACACCCCGGAATGTTGAAAGAAGTCGATGAGATAGCCAAGGCTCCCATGTCAGCGCTGTTTATACTGAAACAGACTAAGCTTTTCCGAACTTTACTCAGCACCAGCAGAATGTGAGATGAGCCAGCGACAACACCTTCCAGCAAAGGTGGAAATTGATCATTGTTCTGTGTGACCCTGAGGATGCTCAACAATCCTTTCCCATCACACAGAACTGCTTTGGTTCCACACACAGACATGTGGTAACAGGTTGGAGCTAGGCTAGTGTGCTTCACTTGTGTTGAAGAGAAACTTTGGAGACGTTAATTCTGAATACTGCCTGAGGGAACAGCATCACAAGAATACGCCTCCTCCTAACTGTAGATGGATCCAGGCTGATTAAACGAATGTCACACAGAGGAACCAACAGACCTCTGGTGTCAAACTTTCTATCACCTGGGTCAAAATTGTAAAGTCAAAAGTACACTTGTGGTGAGGGGAATAAGAATATAATTATAAAAAAATAAAAGACTACAAAGATATGTAGATTTTTTTTTTTTCAACAGTTCAACAGTAAACTAAGCATGCAATATTTCAATTACAAGGGCTGTATTAAGTATCTTCCAGCCATTTTATAGCACAGTCCAGTATTTATGTTTCTTTCAGTTATGGTATAACAAATATGACTTAAAATAAATTTCACTTTGTAATTTAACTCCTTGAGAAACCCCTGCTTTTTCCAACACTCTGACTTCAGTCACTCATCAAAACATCATTCCTCTATTAACCCTTTAACAAAATTTTTCCAGATTTACACTGAGAAAGGAGTAATATATTGAGCTCAGTAGATGTGTAGTTCCACCGGGTGTTTGCTAATTGCTACTGGCTAGTCTGAAGGAGTTGAGTGTGGGAGTCGAGGGGGAGAGGTGCTCTGTGAGGCTTAAGCTCAGAAGCTTGGAAACTGCAGCTCTGAGAAAGAGCTACATCTCAATGGGGGCACTCGAGCCACCCAGGCATGTTACACAACTGAATGGTTGCCATGGACATTAAAGGATTTCCCAGACATAAGCAGGCCCTGTTTAGTTCACCTTAATCAAACTCTGCTTTCTTTGTCTAGAAAGTCTGCTTCATTTCGGGAGGTGTGAATGCATAATCGAACTTTGATGGCCCAATAAAATGAACTCTGGTTTACCTACAAACTTAGATGAATGCCAGTCGAAGCTGAGACCGCTCCAAAAGCAGGAAGTGGACTATGGTGCAGGGTTTGGTTCATTCATTTGACACAGTGCAGTGTGAAAGTGAACCACACCATCTCAAAATGCAGCAAATGTTGAAATTCTGGCTCCAATCGAACTGAGACTACCGGACTATCAAGTGTGAAAACACCCTCAGACTCCTTTCGAGAACCAATGTAAACATGAACTGAAATAGAAATAAAAATGATGTGAGATGCCACCAAAGGTATTATTTTTTAAAGCGTAAAAAACAAACACAGAAAGTAAAACACATGATCTGATCTGAACAAAAGCATGTTCACTTAAAATCACCAGAGTGAGCACACGGTTCAACACTAGAAGAGCAGAGGTGATGAGAATACTCTGCAGAGCAAACAAGGGAGTGGAGCCTAAACCTTCAAAAAAAAATCTGGGCTGAGTGGCCCTTGGGTGTCAGGGAGAGTCTACCTCTCACCTTTTCAATTGTGTTTGCTCTCACATGTGTTTGCCTGCCTGTCTGTGTGTATGTTTGCACACAAGTATGCCTGAAAGTGTAATGTTTGCTCTGTTAACCTGCTTGGCAGCTGTCTCTCAGGTAAAGCCCTATCCAGTCATGGCCTTTCACCAGCACTGAGTGTTAATGGAAAAATAAGCTTTGAAAGGAGAGGCCATCTCAGAGAAGTCATTCAATTGCTGGCAGGCTTTTGTTTTCACTGACTTTGCGAAATGGGATGTCATTGATCACTGTCTTGATCATGTCTTCTCAATGTAGAGTACAAACGCTCTTCTAAGTGTATACAACCTTGCAAAATACTTAAACAAGGCATGAGTTGACTTGTTGATCAGTAGGGTTTGATTTTGTCATATTTTAGTTGATCTGAAGCATGTTGCTGATTGCTGTTTCCCTATTTTTGTAGAGATCTCCATGAATAGATAAGATAGAAAGTAGAAAATTGTAAACTGTAAATGTTCTTTGAATTTCTGAAAGACTTCAATATTGAAAGTCTGGACTTCTCAAGAGTTTGTGAAATATTTATAATATATCCAATATCTGTAAATATCATCTTTAGTCCTGAATTAAGTTCCATTCTTCTCTGACTCTGTCCCTTCTGCAGGAAACCATCCCACATCCAGGTGCTGCCACCACTATCTCTGATTAGTTCCGTCAATATCTAAGGTGCTCTCTTCAGTTTATGTTAATTTAGGGATGGTGTGTTACTCCAATTAAATGCAAGATGTTCAGATTAGTCACCAACAGTAAATAGAGTAAAATCTTTCCTTCTCATTATCTCAAAACATTAAGTATGTCACTTTTTATGAAAGGTGCAGAAAAAATATTCTATAAAGAATTGCAATTCCTAGTCTTAGGAATTCTGAATCAATTCAAAATGCTCAAAAATCTATATTAAAATATGTTTATTTTGTATGTCTTTGCCACTGCACATTGCATTACAAGTTCACTCGGTCACCATAGAGACCATCTCACCCACCGTATACACGTTGAATAATTCTTTTATATTTTTTATTCAGAAAAACACGTGGTAGCTAAGCTAACCTAACAGTAATTTGTGTCAGAATCAATCAATACTGATTTGAATCGTGAACCTAAAAATCTGAGTCGAATCGAATTGAATTGAATCGTTAGACAAAAAAATTAGGATCTCCACTTTTTATCATGATTTATTTTGTGCATCAGCGTACTGCTCACAGGTTAAAACATGGAGAGACAGAAAGGTTTATCACTGATCTGAATTTCTTAAACACTTTTTATTCAAGGTTTCATGGATGCAGAGCAGGACTAAAGACCAGAGAGGAAGAAGTTCAAACTATCTCTTCTGAACAATTTAGAACCAATCTGATCCTGATTTTGAAGCTAAAGGTTTTCAAATCAGCAAAAAATTTTATTAAATAGTTTTTCCAGGGGACAAGGAATGGTTCTTTTCCCACCCACTATCCTGTCCTGTCCTGTCCAAGTTCAGCCAGTTATTTACAGACCAACAGCTGCCTGGTGTTGAACTCTTCCTTCCCCTCAATCACTTACAGTGTAGAGTACATGCTCCTCCTGCAGCAGACATACTGTCTTGTTAATTTCCTGAATGTGTAATTATATCAGGATGTTGTTTGTCCTACCAGCAATGTTGCTAGTCATTGTTTGGGCTGAGTGTGTTTGTGTGAGATGAGTGCCAGTGATAGCACAAGCATGGAGCCAAGGTTTGCTATCTCATCCATCAGACACAGCAGTTTGTGCTTTGAGACTCGTTCACATAACTCTCTTTCATCCAGCTCTGCTTTTTCAACCACTGGGACTCGTGGAGCAAAGAGAAGCTCCATGTTAAAACTGTTCTGTATCGGTGCCACAGCAAGGGAAACCTCAGGAGAAGGTGTGTGTGCAGGCTGAGCGGATGTTTTTCAAGCACAGAAGGCAGACAGAGATCCTATCCAGCCAATTAACTGTAATTGTGCTTGTTTAGATTTCATTTGGAGAAGAGTGAGGTCTGTAGGAAGAGGGCAACGGAAGGGGAGGTGTCATCCTCTCACATCAGACATGAGGCTCCTCGGCCAGGAGGAGAGGAGGTGAAAATGAGTTTAGGTCGCAGCGAAAGGGGACTGAGAGATGGCTGTGATAAATTCCACTGTTGTTGTCCGCCCTTCCTGGCCCTGGTGATGATAATCAGTCTGGTTGTTTTGCCTCCGCTGTTTCATGATAGATACCAAGAGCGTCATGACAAGACTCTAAACAAACTTGTAAACTGATTAAGGCAAACAAGCGTTTCAAACAAGTGAGACTTCGTGCTCCAGCAAAGGTTTTAGCTCTCTGGAGAGGGGCTGTAATCATGATCCCTGAACACACTTATTGGGTGTAATTTTCAGCTCACTGTGCAGCTCTTAAATAATTCAACTTATCTGATTTTGAAATAATTTTTTATCGTCGACAAAAGAAACAAAATGCCTTTTGGCTCAGATTTAGTCCGATGATATACTTATGGTCTTAAGTTCAGGCAGTGAAGCATGTTGGGACATGGCAACATTTCCCAGGTATATACTGAGGAAGAATAAAAACAAACATTTTTTAAAGTTTTGGATTTGTGTATAGATCAGGTTTATCTACAGCGTCTGTATTTTCTTATACCACTTACAGCAACATTGAAAACATTTTGAATATCATGGAAAAGTTTACTATTTTTGTCTCTCATTTAAGAAAATAAAACTTATAAATAGATTATTTGCACTTAAAATGAAATATTGCAAGTCTTTGAATGAAAAGCCAAGATTCAATGTTTTAGAACATTCGAATACTATATAAGCTCAGCAAAAAATGATATTTTAGACAAATATTAGACTTCTTAAAAGTATGAACATCTCTATGCACTCTATGCATAGAGACCTCTTCTTGCATGAAAAACTCCATTATTGCAGTGGAGTCCTATCCTATCCACCTGGCCAGGATAGGCCAGGTGGTTGCTTTGACAGCTGCCTCAGGTCATCTTCCTCTTGACAGCAACACATAGATTTTCTATGGGGTTAAAGGTCAGATCAGCATCTCCATCCAGCCTGTCAGCAGAGGGAAGCTGAAGTTCTCTAGAATTCTGGGAGATGGCAGAATTGACTCTGAACGTCAGAAAACCCAGTGGACCAGAACTATCAGATAGCATGACATCCATACCATCACTAACTGTGATGGTTAGTGATGCTTGAAGTCCATGCTTGCACTTCAAGCATGGATTGCCTGAAGTCCAGCAATCCATGTTGCTGGTAGGCCTGTCACGATACCAAATTTTGCTGAGCGATTAATTGTCTCAAAAATTATTGCGATAAACAATAATATTGTTTATTATTGTTTATTTCCATTACACTGATTTAATGGAAATGATGTAATAATGCATGCTAAAGATGGATACACTTTATTTTCAAAAGAACACTGGAACTGATAAACAAAACAACCAAAAACAAAAATAAAATGGAT
>CAEGAD010022733.1:0-32511 GCA_903067055.1 Poeciliopsis paucimaculata
TTTAACAGTCTTCACCTCAGCTATATGGGAGGATTTCTGGATGATGCAGCTGGTTGTCCCGGAGGCGCTGTCCTTCCCCTGAGCCAAGTTGGTCAAGGCCATGGCGGCGTTGATCTCCTTCCAGTACGTCTCATCTTTGGCCTTCACCTTCTCCTTCTGCGTCGCTGCGACGCCACCGTTGCCCCTGACGACCGGCACAACACGCAAACGCGCACAGAGAGAACAAAACACAGAGCGTTACGGCTCACATTCAGCTGGTGATTGGACACAGATTACCTGGGGAGAGAAGGTCGACTCACTTGTCATGTTGACTTGATCCATGGTCTGTGGCTTCTGAAAGCAGAGAGAGAAAAGCTCAGTGGACTTCTCTGGGTCAGAACACCAGGACACTAGCAAAAGAGATTTTTAATCTCAAGTTTTTATGTCCTCGTTAAATAAAGGTTAATGATGAGAACCTGCATGTTCAGCAGATTAGTGGATGCATGTGCGTGTGTGTGGGTGTGTGTGTGTGGTTTTTGACTTGTGTTTTGTTCTTTCAGTGGACACCGTGTCCTCAGCAAACATGTGCTGCTCTGGTTCCTGTCTTCATTTAAGACGCTGGAGGAAAAAAAAATCACGTTTTAGCGAGAAGGCTTCAAGCGTAAAGGTGACTGATAGGATGGAGCTGAAAGATGTTTCTTATGACTCATAAAGTCCATGGTGTAATATTTACTTGGAAAACCAATGGAGCCCAGCCAGCATAATTGAGTTGTCTGAAGAAACCAGATCGAAAAAGACGGAGCAAAACAGATCTGAGAGGGAATGAAAAGGCAGTGAGTGACTCAGTGGAAGAAAGATGGCCGACTGCTGGCTTTCCTCTCCCCTCCTCAATGGGACCAATCGTCTTCTCATCTGTGAAACATTAGTGAGGAACAGCAAAGTCATTAAACAATGAAAGTAAAGTTGTCTTTATGGGCGCCAGAGTGTTTACTTCAACTGTTTACTGAGAGTTCTTGGTGTTTTGAGACCTCAACCTGTCTTCTGTCTCGCGTTCAGCCTTCGCTCAGATCTGCCCATCAGTGAAAATGACAACACAAGCTTGGATTTTCATGAGGCATTAAAAGACAGCAGAACATCTGGACTTTCTAGCTGTGCAGCCTCCAGGCGCTCTACTTAAGTTGACTAAACATTTAAGAAGTTTGGTCTTTACCAGCTAGAGATGACAGGATGAGCAGAAAATGTTCAAAAAAGGAAAATTATCTGAACGTTTCTATTTAGTCCAAAGGTATTAAGAGTGTCAGACGTACAGTAGGTCGTCCTTTGTTCAGAACAAATCCCTCACACAGGGAAACCCCGTCTTCTACAGCCTCACTCTGCACATCCTGCATGTCAATCGGTCCCTCCTCCTGAGTAACATTTTCATCTTCACTGCATCTTTTCCTATGAATATAAAAGTCCAACATCATGTGAAAGCCAAAACATTAAACTGCTCTGATTTTACAGCTTTATCTTGGTCACCTCTCTCTCTGCTTTAAAAGCCTCCAGAGTGTCTAAATATCCTGATCTACTGATCTCATCTCTGCAGGCTCCACCAGCCTCAGATTCTCCATCTCCTCGCTGCTCTTCTGTCTGCTTCCCATGCAGCCTGAGCCTTGATGACAGAACAAGGTCTGAGATGCTCTGGGCTGATATGGTCCTGATTAGGAAATGTTTCTCTAGTTTTCTGGCTCATTTTAACAGTTCAGTTTAGTTCAGGTTGTAGTTTGTCAAAGATTTCCAACAATATTCTTGCATTCCTGTCTGTCCATAATTCCCTGCTGTGTCCTGCTTTATCTCAGATTCTCTATTTCATTGACATTCCCTCGGTCTCCATCCTCTGTCCTCCATGTGACCTGTGGTGTCAGACAGGAAAGACAGGGGACATGTTGCAAAGGTAATCAGGTTGGGACTCCAACCTGTGACAACCGCATGAGGACTAATGTCTCCATACATAGGTTGTGTTTTCCGCTGTAACACCACAGCGCCCCAGTTGTTCAAACGTTAGCTGTGAATTCTTACAGGCTGGCTCTCCATCTACCGACTGACTGTTCCAGCTCTGAAGCTGATTGGTTCTGATTTAAAGTTGTTGAACTTCAGGTGAAATTTGTCTGCATAATCACTGCACTAAAAGTACAAGCCAGTTTCACAGTTTGATGGGGTCTGTACATCCAACCTGGATGAAAAAGTGTGTGTGTGTGTGTGTGTGGGCATGTGTGGGGGTGCGTTTGTTTCTAATACCTTGTGGGTATGCTACGTTGTGAGGACCCACTGCTCCTTGTGGGGACTGAAGCCAGGTTCCCACAAGGGGAAACGCTGTTTTTTGGGTCAGCGACTAAGGACTGTGGTCCTTAGTCGCTAAGGTGTGGACTAAGGACTAGGGCTAAGGTGTGAATTGAGTTTTGGTTAGGGTTAGGTATGTAATGGTTAGGGTTAGGATAAGGGTAAGGGTAAGGCTTAGGCTGTAGAATCGAATGGAAGTCAATGGAAAGTCCCCGCAAAGATAGCTGCGCAAACATGTGTGTGTCTGTGCGTGTGTGTGTGTTTTCTATGTGTTTTCTATCCCCATCTTTCAGTGATTCGGTGTGTGAGGCAGCCATTGCTCAGGTGATTTGTTCTGATTGGTGGAGAAGGTTCACTAAGCTACCATATGCTCACAGAAACCAACTGGTTCCTCTGATTCATAATTACAGAATCTGGAGACACACCTCTGCTTACAAAGAGTCTATTTCCAAAGCTTCTTGCCTAAAACATCTGAAACTCAGATTTTTCCAAACAAAAGCAGCTCCAACGTCTCAATAAATCAGCAATAAATCACTGGACCAGTTTCTGCTTCTCTCCTCCTTTGTGCTTAACACTCAGTCAGCTCTGCTGCTGCCTCTGGGCCACTCTGACAGCACACTTTATGGAGCCCCAAAGGGAAAAAGCTGAGATGTCTGCTGGTTTCTGGCATCGAGGTGGAAAATCCAAAATACTGGCTGACTGAACACTGAGGCGAGAGAAGAGAGAGAAGAGAGGACTTGTTTTTCTTTGTTTTTTTTATCAAATCAAAGGCAACGCAGAGGTGAACATAAATGCGGTCTGATCAGGACAGGAAAGGATTTACTGCTCAGTCAATATTTGATGATGAATTTAAAAATAACCTCTTTTCCATCTGCCCAGTTATGGTAGATGTATATTTGATCATTGCATTAAAGGGTTTCTTAAGATTGAGTTATTTTCCCAGCAGAAACAGAAGTGAACCATGTGGTTAGTATGGTGACACAGATAATAAAAACAACATATTAACCCGATGAGATGCCAGCAAACCTGCATGTATCTTAATCCAAGAGAGACTGAAAGCCGGAACCTGATTGGTCAACATTTTTTCCCATTAGTAAAGACCATGCCTCAAAATTAACTAGAACCCGGAAGAGGAAGAACTCAACATGTAACCACCTTGTTTGTGTGGCTCCACATTTTTTATGTCTGAACTATATTTGAAAAACATAAAATAAAAAAAATCTTCTTACAGCTATTTCACTGACGGCCGTCAGTGAAATAGCTGACGGCCGTCACCATAAACCACCATAAACTTCGGTTGGTGGTTTTTTTATATGAGCTACAGGGGCAGCTGCCCAGGGTGGCATTTGAAAGGGGTGAAAAAATAAAATGCAGCTCATCTGCTACATGTATGCATGTGCAGTGCAGCAGGTTTTTCTCGCCTGCTGCCTCAGTAATGGGACGGCAAGACAAAAGGCGCCTGATAATTGCTTGCCCTTTAATTGGTTTCAGGGGTGCAGAAGGATAGATTTGCCCACGGCTCCAATCATGCCAAAAACAACATTAATCAGGAGTTATGGATTCTACTTTAGAAAAATAAATCCCATATTTGACCATAAACTAGACTAAGTGGCTTAATTACACTGATTTTTTTTAAATTAAGTGTCACCCCGAGTCCCTTTCATCACCACCTCTTTGTTTTCTGAAGTCTAATCTGAAACTAGTGAGTCTTGGTTGGAGCTAAATCCTTTTTATTTATTTCCTTCTTCTTTCTGAGGAAAATCCAGAGCCTGTCCAGCTCCCTGGATTCCTGGGAGAAGTCGTCCTCTTTTATCACCATCTGGGAGTGTGGCCTTCAGGACATTACTCTGCTTAATGAATGCATGGATTTATATAAAATGAAACAATGTACAGCATACATTGGCCACTGAAGAACTACCAGGTCGTGGCTACAAATGCTAATTTATTTCTGTAGTCACCTCACTGCTAATCAGTCAGACATGGCAAACTGTCGTCCGTAAAAAAAGTGACCAAAAGCTGGCTCAAGTCAGATATAATTGGTAAATGAAATCAGGTTTAGAGCAAAATATGGAAGCAGTCATGTCACAAATCTCGTTTTCACAACACTCCATATTTAACTTTCTGTCTAAGTAAACGAAATCCCCAAAACTGCCTTCTCTCTACACATTATGGCTGCTTTGTTTCCTTCGGTTGGTCGAGTACGCAGATGGGGAACTACTTTCAAGCTCTCCATTATTTAGTGATCAATTTGGGGGGAAAATATTCAGATTCTTCTCTCCGATGCCGTTTTCATGACGTCCAGTTGGAGTGTTAATGGGCTAAACCGTGGAATACAAATGGAGTCTGTGTCCACGAACCATTAGGAGTCATTTGGCATATATTGACCCACATGACACAGAACCAAATCTGGAGCCGAGTGAGAAGATGAGAAGTCGGCAGATTCCTGCCTTTTAAGACCCCATTAAAGGCTCACTGGCCATGAAACCTCTGGCCCTGTGTGATGGAAATGCTTCCTTGTGATCAAGAAAAACCCTTGCGGCCTGCAGAGTGTTTGCATGTGGCTGCCGGTGTTTGATGTGCGCTCACAGCTTACCGGCCATTTATTGTCGTGGTAATTTCGCCGCTCTGCAACAAATGTTAGCTCATTGTAGGCATGGAATATATTTGGTGATGTTTATTGCTTGAGTTGGAAGAATCATTATGAAACAAACCAAGTTGTTTTGTTGCCATAATAGCAAATATCAGTCAGCAGCCAGTGTTTCATTGAAGAAGTCTGATTAATTTTTTCTAGTTATCTTTTTAAAGCAGCAGTGTGTAACGTTTATTGAGAATATGTTTTTTATATGGTTGTTAAAACTGTCACCATGTTGTGACATTATGTAATGAGAGAGATGATCTGTGAAAAGATCCACCTCTTCCCTCAGCTAACTTTGCAGTCTGAAGAAATGTGCCGCTCCCAGTCAAAAACAACCAATCAGAGCAAGGGGGGGGGGGGTCTTAGCGCTGTCAATCATTCTCATGTACTTGCTGCTAAATGTTCTGAATGTGTTAACTTACTGTTAAGTTAACACAGTAAGTTAACACTTATAGTTAACATACTGTTTGCCGTCATCGGTGGCCATGCTAACTAGACTGAGCATTCACACTAGAGCATGCTAGCTGCAATGTAGCAGAGAGCGAGAGGTGCCAAGATTGGCACCTCTCTGATTGGTCGTTTCTGGGCAGCACTGGGAGAAGGCAGAGGAACTCCATTGTTTTCTCATATATTATCTTACAGCATACTGTTGCAACATACTGACAGTTTACACAAATATGTAAAAAAAAAAAATTTTTTACAGAAGTTACATACTGCAGCTTTAACGCTGTTTAAATTTTAATTAATTCATCTTAAGACATTGTTACTGCAACATCCACCAGTATTATCACATGCTGCTTGTTTTCCTTCTACCAGGCAGCTCTACTGTGGAAGTGATGTTTGAGGTCTTGGAGCTTCACCAGTGGGATTCCTTTCAAGCCGACTGAAGTTTAGTTTGTCACTGGAGCCAATCCATGATCTCCATTTGCTGCCACGTCTGACTGTTCTTTGTAGTCAGGAGTTCTGGCTGAGCCCACAACAGCCAACTGGGACACAAATGGACTTTTGACCAATGGGACGGCAGCTACCAGGTTCACCACTTTTCCTTGTCCAATCACAATTTTGTTACAGACTGGAACTTACTAAGACAATATGACCAAAAATCTCCTTGGATAAATTGGAGATGTGAAGATCTTTTAAAGCCAGAGAACAGAACCCAGTCTGGGTTTGAAGCTTTCAATAATCTTAAATCAGATTTATTTGGACGCTGTGTCCTCTGTGGAGGTGATAGAAGAACAGATTTATGTCAAATCTGCTGCACAGGGACACATTTTTCTCTCGCTGTAAAACATAAAACTCTATGAAAGAAGAATGTGTTCTCTAAAGAAATATCTGGAATTTGCAGCAAACAGGAGAAAAAAACTCCAGGAAATGAGAAAAACTTGACCTTGAAAACATTTCTCTCTCTGCAGTTTTTCATTTGCTTTGTTCCTCAAAAATCAGACGTGGAATGAAAATTTGATTTTATCAACTCTTATTCTAATTTGGATCAGATCTGATTTTCCCAGAAAGACCTTGTCCCTTTTGAATGAATCTTTCCGTTTGACCCAACAAGCTTCTATCACAAGTAACAGAGTAATACTTGTGTAAATGTATCAGAGTCCAAGGAGGCCAGAAGGGAGATGTGAGCAGCAAGAAATTTTAATAACTAAAGATAAAACAGTTAGTGTCTATTAAAGGCAGCAGGTCAGCCAGCTGAATTCAGCCCTTCTGGGATTTGTCTTGATAAAATCTGCTGGAGTGAAAACAGCCTGATGTTGGCTCAGGTCAAAGGGTTTTCATTGTTCCTGTCAGACTCATTGATTCATTTCAGATACACACACTCTGTCTGGTTCACACTCAGACAAGAAGAAAGACTTTTGTCCAAAAAAGACACAATAACAGCAGCTCTTCCCTCCAACAATCCAGTTCAGATCCAGACCCTCCTTGTTCTGGTCGTGTCCAACACAAAGGATGTGAAGTCCACCTGAACAAAGACCCAGTGTTCTCAGCCGATACAAACAGAGCTGACCTTGATTGGTTACATCTCAGAAACTCTGCAGAAACTCCTGCAGCTTCCAGACGCTTTGGGCTGCAAAGATCCCACATTCAACTCTCAGTCTCAAGAAGCCTGTTGGACAGTTTGCTCTGCTCTCTCGCCTGGAGCCACTGCAGGATCAAAGATGGGACAACTAGCAGCCTGAAAGTCTTCAACATGGCCTTGTTGTGTCTGACCTGTTAGACCCTGGTTAGCTGGAGGTGAAGCTCCTCCCACCTGTCTGGACGGCCTCAGAGACAACCAGTGGTTCAGTGTGTGTGGGTTTGACAGTGTGCAGGTTACTGGATATGCTTTCATATGAACTGCACCTTGTTTAAATTTTGCTAAATATTTCAAGAAGCTCCTGAACAGCCTCTCCATTTCAGCAACCACGAGGAGAAGATTCAGCAACACATCCAACATGTTCAATTAAAGGAAGAAGAGAGAGAGTTAGCAGGAGAGATATTAGAGATCCTGCAGAGGGACAGACAGCTGGACATAATGGACAAGCTGCAGGGATGAAATCAAACGTCCAGAAAAAAGACAAAGACCAGACATGAGGAATGTGGTGTGTGTCGGAGAGTTCCTGGAAGAGTCAGTGGTCTCCTTACCGGCTCGGTAGACGAAGTGGGCCTCCGCTTCAGAGGACGATGGCGACAGCAGCTCGTCATCGAACTCGTTGGAGCTGAAAGAGCCAGAGTGATTCCTCTTGCGAGCGTCCATGACAGCGTTGGCCACCATGACGTGCCGCAGAGAGTCATTCAGGTAGCGGTGCAGCAGGCTGCTCTTGTACTTGGGTGGAGACACGTAGTCCTCGGCCTCCACGGCAGAACGCAGCCCTGGGTCCATGCCGATGGCCACGCCCACCATGGGAGAACCCTCCTTCTTGATGACGCTCTGGTACAAGGGCTTGGTGAGATCCTCAGGACCACTCTGTGTCCTCTGAGGGTTGTCTCCATCTGCAACATCAGGACATGCTCACATGACTCTTGTGTTGGTGGAGGACAGGAAGTCTTCTCCACAATAAGAACCATCTCTTAAAACTTTAGAACAAACTTCTGTTGTCATGGTGATCTAAAGTACAAGATAAACATCATTTTTATTCGGGCTCTTGTCCCGACTCCTAACTGGGATCAGTTAACAACATAAAACAGTGTAAATGAACCTCAACTCTCCACAGACAATAACAAAAACTGTGTCTGAATTGATGTCTGTTGGTTTGTCTCTCAGGTCTGATCTTCATTTTACTGATAGTGAAAACCTGAAGGGAATCTCGTCTTCAAGTCTCTCTCTCCACCTAAAATAAGAGTTCAATCCACTCGTTGGGTTGTTGAACTCTCTATGGTTAAAGAACATCTGTTGTTGGACATATTGATGCAGAAACAGTAAAGACTGCAGCATAAGGCCTGTATATACATATGGTGATGTAAACCAGTGGCGCTGACTGGTTCCAGTCTCTCCATCTTCATTTGGGTCACTGCATTTAGGTCCCATCAGTTTTTATATGGTCATAAAGTCACTAAAAACAATCAGTGGAGGTGCACACTGTAATGACTCATTTTCTCCATCAGATGTTGGACTCCAGGTCCAGCTATTGTCTCAGTTCTGTTCACCCAGTCTGAAGGAAAACGATTATTTGAAGCTAATCTTTAATTCTAACAGCAGAATCAGGAGAATTCAGCCTGCTGCTCCTGCCCACATGTTGGCATCACCTCCACAACAGAAAGCCCAGTTCAGACTTCAGACCCAGAACCAAATCGTAATGAATGCTGGTCCATTTTCTTTCTATCTCAACCTTCGTCCCCTGCAGAATTAAATCCTTCCCAGAATGCTTTGCAACTGAGGAGACTGAATTAAAGCCCAGCTTCCCGCCTGATGAAAGAAACAGGAGGAAGATAAAACTCTGATGAAAACCCAGAGATTCTCTAGCAGTAGGGAAATCAGAGACACTTCACTTCAGATTCTGTCGCTGCCGGGACTGCAGTTCTGTCATTTGGCCGGGTTAGATGTCTGGTTCAGCCTGGTCCAAATTAAGATGAGAGCTTCCATTAATCAGAACCACATGGTTCTTCCAGCATCTCCTCTGTCACCAATCAATCTGACCTTTTGATTTAATCCAATAAAAATATTAAACTGTTCTCCTGAACAGAACATCACGTCTGCTCTGGACTCCAACAGAAAACAGTTTTTACTTTAGCCTGGATTTGCTGCTGTAGTTCCAGAACAAGCTGGACCGTTTCAGGACAGTAAGAGGAATGAAGACACGGTCAGCAGGGTCAGATCTGCTCCCAGAAATAGTCTCTGGAACAAAAGCATAGGCTTCAGAACATAATGGAGGGCCTTTCAGCACACAGGCCAGCAGTGGGAGCGGGCTGCGGATCGCTCCAGAACCAGAATATGACAGGGAGACGAGTCAGGGAGATATACGGAGCCTCTGGTGGTGCAGCGGCCTGCGGCACACACAACACAAACACCATGCACACATTCCTCTGGGAGCCACACGCTCAGCTTCTCCTCCTCACTCACTGAGGGAGAGATTGCTGACACCACAGCGCTCTGAACTTTCTGTTCATTCACTGCAGGACGACTGAACTTTGACTTTCTAACGCTTTCTCACCAAAACGGCCCGGACCTTCCCAGGAGAGCCAGCGTGTGTTTGCACATTTGTCAAACAAATTGGAGGCGTACCTTGGGAGCAGCTGTCGTCGCTGCTGACGCTCAGCCTCTCGGCGTTTCCCTGAACGTATTTGTTGTAGAGTTTGATCCGGAGCGCCCAGCTCAGGTCCGGCTGCCTCACCGTGTTCTTCAGGCGTCTCCTGGCGTTGGCGAACCAGTTGGACACCTGAGGGGGACAAAGCAGGAAGGAGACACACACAGCAAACAGGAAGACGTGTTAATGTCTGGAGTCTACACTGGTCCACATCCACAGACAGACTAAACATTTTGTGCTCAGTGTTGAGGACGACACGTTTAGTGGAGCTGAGAGGAACATCCCAGACATTCTGCAGAAAAACTGAAGCCTCTCAACTTTTTACTGTGTACAAAGAATCGGCTGACAGCCAGTGAACGCATCATTTCATGATCTAATGCTCTGACTGAGACACACGTCCCCATCCTGCATATTCTGGACACGTTCAGGCTCCCTCCAATAAGACGTTTTTTCCATCTCTGTCTTTAAGATCCAATAAAAAAGACACTTGAGCCGCTGCTCTTCCTTCCACTGGGAGTGGAGACCATTAGATGTTCTACTGGAATAACTTTTCATGCTCAATAGATTTCAAGCTGCTTATGAGCGGCCGGGGATGGCAGCCTCAAGCTGGACTACTTAGTTTTCACGTCCTCTCCTTCAGGATCACATTTCTCATTAACTAGGACCGTCCCACCGTCTTCAGTCTGCAGCCCAGCAGGCAGGACGCAGCAACCAGTTGGCCAGCAGGACTGGGAGGGGAAGGGACAGTGTCCTCTTGAGGACGGGAGGTCCCAGAGGAGACAGCATGTTACCACGGAGACGGAGTTCAAGAACCCTGGAGACGGCACCGGATCATCGGCTCCATTTCACAACATTGACATGGAACAAAGCTAACTGCTGCACTACAACATGACAGATTTAGCTGCTGTTTAGCACCTGCTGCCAGGTCGGCCTCTCCAAGGAAAAACACACAGGAAGTGATGCGTTCAACGCCACTGGCAGCCTTAACAGCGGTCTGTCTGGACTCAACAGTGGAAGAACTCAGCAGCAATCAGTGGAAAGACAGAGACATCATGGTCACATCTGAGTTTATGTTCACACTTTGGGACAAAACGATCACTTGTTCAGTCCAAACATATTTTAAGAGACTGAGAGGTTAAAGATTTATAACTATCTGTTATAAATCATTATATAATTAAACATGGACGACATTCATTGCAATTTAAATCTAAAATTTTTTTAAAACATGAAATTTTATTTTATTTTATGTCTGACTGTAAATCAGAAAATAGAAAAATAAATTAATAAATAATTAGATAATGATGATTTTACTACAATACATTTGAATTTTGTTATTTATAGTTTTCTTCTTTTAATACCTTTCAAACTTTTACCTAAATATGATAAATTTTTTTAGTCATTATTTTACGAGCATGTTCCTTGATAAATTCTATATGAATTTATCAATATTTAATATTGTATTTAAATATTTATCTCATTTGATGTCAGGTCGTTGCACTTTTGACCCTCCTGCCCATTTTCAACAAATTCTCCACCTTTGACCTCTGACCCCACAAATTACATTTACACTCAAACACTCGACTGTGTGAGGTGTGTCAGCGTGTGTTTGGGTCACAGCGTCCGACATCAAGCGCTCCCAGAAATGAGAAGCAGATTTAGCACCGTGTGACCATGTGAGGAAAATGCTGCTCTACACACACACACACACACGCCCACACACCTGCACTCAGCGCAGCAGTCAGGTTCAGATGTTCACTCTAAACTTGGAGTCATCAGCGGTTCTGATGGTTCTGCTCTGAACATCTCACTGGTTTCTCCAGCCGTCATACAGATCAAAGCAGCAGAAATATTCCTGACTCAAATCTTTATCAGAAATGAAACTTTTCTGTAGCTCTTTAGTGCAGCAGCACAGGTTTACATATTGAGACGTCGGAATATTTGAGGAATACCTAAAGAAAATCATTTTTGAATCATTTCCCAACTGGTGAACATCTGTACTCTGCAGAGTATCTGAAACCAAAAAGTTCAGCAGGAAAAATGTATTATTATTATTATTATTATTATTATTATTATTATTATTATTATTATTATGATTCAACAAAACATATTTAGTTCTGACACTATTAGACTCTCTGGGACATGAGATGAAGCTGAGCTGCAGCTTTTGGAAGAAAGTGGAAGAAACAATCAAAACCTGAGACGCTCAGCAGAGAGAGGAGAATCTGCAGGAGGATCTGGAAGGCCGAGGAAACAACACTTCACTCCTGCTCAGCTGCTGCTAAACATTCAGCAACAGTGAAAGCTGAACTATCTAAACTCCAGCAGCCTGATCACTCTCCTGTCTATGTGACTTTTCTTTGTCTCCTACTGGAATCAGAGCAGAAGAAAGCGTCTCACCTGGACCAGAGTCATCTGCGAGCCGAGCGCCAGCAGGATTTTCTCCGTCTTGGTCGGGTACGGGTTGTCTCTGTGCTTGTAGAGCCACTGCTTGAGCGGCCGCGCCATGTCCTGCAGGGCCTGGCGCTTGTGTCGCACTTTGCTGCCGCTGGGACGACCCCTGTGCACCAGCAGGGACAGCAGTTAGACGCAGGCAAACAAGCGGAGACCCCCAGGGCTTCAGCATGCAGATGTTAGAAATTCACGCTGCGACTAAAATATCGACAGATGAATCAGAGAAACGTCCTGAACCCACAGGAGGAACACCTGAACCTGCAGAAGTCAGTATGGTGCTGCTCTCCACTTCTCCTTTAGCTCCCAAAACGGCTCCACTGGCTGCAGATGGAACCCATTTTAGTCGGACCTCAAAGCGGGCCCGAGGTTCTGGTTCTCCAAATATTTTCCTTGTAATCTGGATCAGCCTGAACATCGTGGAGCGCATTTCACTCTGACCTTTGACCCCAGAGCTCTGTTAGAGAACATTCCTTCACCTGATCCTGAATGTTTCTGCAGCTTCCTGTTCCAGACAAACAATGTCAGATCCATTCAGATCGGCTCTTCATGTGGTGAACTAGAACACAGAGCTGAAGGTGGATTTATTTATTGGAAACAGATGTGGAGTTGAGGTTGCGGTTTGTCGATGCATCAATTGTTAGAATTTAATAGTTATCTTTTAAGCAAAAGTTCCACCTATTTACCTCCAAAAGACATTTGTGTGCGTGTGCGCACGTGTGTGTGTGTGTGTGTGTGTGGGCACACACAGATGTACTATCTGTCCTCTCCTGCTTACATGTGTCTGTCATATTTCAGCTGCAGTCACCGGCTCCATGAAACAAACATGGAGGATAAAGTGTCCTCAATTTCCTGCAGCTGATGACTAAATAACCTTTTATTAACCACTGTGGTGAATTTGTCTTAATATAGTCCAACAGGCAGCCTATATATACTGTTGCCACTGACAACTGTTCATGTCAAATGTACAGATACCAAGGACGCAATTTGTCTCCATCTAGTGGGCCACAAATTTGCGCAAAATTTCGCAAATGTACACAAAGAAGACCTAAATATGTATCCTATTGATGAATCTCTATCTAATTATTCAGCTTGACAGAAAAAAAGTTTTGTATGAAACTTTGTTTAACGCTGTGCCAACGTGAATTAATGTGAGACTAGTCGGTTTGAATTAATCTTTTTTTTAATCAAGATTAATTCAAATCTTGATTAAAACAAGATTTGTATGTGGATAAGAATGCCTAAATGAGTTTCATCTAAAGAAGGATGGAAGACAATACATTAATATGTTACTTGTAGTTACAGTTTCCAACAGAGCATTTTCATTTAACTGTTTAATAAAAAGTTATTTTATTATAATTATTATTATTTGGAAATAAGCTCAGGGCTGAACATGGACCTTTTTTTCTTCGTTTCCAGATGAGTTTCATCTTATTTCACATTTTAAATATATACATATTTAATGCTAATATTTTTTCTGTATTTTACATATTTTATTTGAACATATATATTCAGGGATTCATCCTGTATATTTACATCATGCTGTAGGCGCACTTTACGCAATACATACTTTAATGTCAAAGTTTTGTTTGCGGATAGATGCTAAAAATTCAAAACCTTACTAATGAATAAATAAAATGGTTTAAGTCAGCAAAAAATAAATACTTAGATTCGCAGATTAATCAAATAATTACTTAACAAATTCATGAAATAAATTGTCTTTAGGCGCAGATCAAACTCGTGTCTTTGGAGCAACGAGCTACTGAACAAATATCAGCTGCTTCTTGATTCTGATCACAGCTTCAATGGTCATTAGATGAGCAGCAGTTTAGAAAAAGGTTTATTATCGGATCTGTCAGATTGTTCTACATCACAGCCTCGAGACGAAAATATTTGGAAACTACAGGAATCTGAACGGAGACGCTTTTAAAATCATTTCAGCCAAATTTGGAGCAAATGCGTATTTACGCACGTCGACAGAAAAACGTCCATCATGTTTATTATTTTATTCATAAATGCACATGATAAACTCTCTGCTGTGCTACTGCTGATATTGTTTAATAATTTTCTACTTGAACTCTAAACCCATATCATCTTTAAATCTCTGGTTTAGGTGTTTCATTTGCTGCGCTTATTTGAACAAAACCCGAAGATTGAATCTGATCTGAGGACAATTTTCCCCCGTTTGTCGCTCAGCTAACGAGTGACCAGCAAGCTGTCAGATATTTCCCCCCGTGGGTTCCTTCACCCACTAAAGCCGAGCCACATCCACGCATGCTGAGCAGCAGCCTCTACCAGAACAGAGAGCCTCACATACCCGCTCCGCCTGTGTCTGGCCGCCTGGCTGTCTCTGATGGCCGGGCTGCTGCAGAGGAGGTCTGGATGTTGGCCGTCGATGACCTCCAGGTAATTTCTGCTGCTCATTTCCACTTCCTTCGCCTTCTCCTCAAACAGGACCTGACTGCTCAGCTTGTTAAACACAACGGTGTTCATGTTTGGCCGCTCGGTCCGCAGATCTCTCTGCTGCGCTCGAATCCAAAAGGTTCGTGGATGAAAACTGTCCCCGCGTCTCTCCTGCGGAAGAATAGATCACATTTAGTTTGAGGATCATATGAAGTAAATCCTTCATCTAAACTCCTCCACATGCAGCAGCTTCAGAGTTAAAGGCGAGCGGAGCCGCGGAGCTCTGACTCCACTTCTGTGTCTCTTTGGAAACAATCACAACCTGTTTGCTTCATTCAGTCTCCTCCCGCTTCTAATGCGGAGAGGCGCTTCTTTCTGCGCACGTTCATTGCGCATTAATTAGCACAATCAGCTAAGAAATAAATCCGGGATGAGTCGGTACGGACAGCGGAACAGTTACTGCTTCTAGATCCACTTTCCTGCTGCGCTGTGGGAGAAAAAAAACCCACGGAGAGACACGCAGACTGTGGATGGTGCAAATCTCATTTATTCTACAGGAAGAAATTCATGTGAATTCTGTTAAAGCGACTCTAAACTACAGTTTGAAGCAGATCCTGCTCTTTCTTTCTCTCTGCAGCTTCATCACTATCATCAGCTGATCTGTCTCGGACGCGGATCCATCAGCAGCAGCTTGGTGGAAAACAGCTGGAATAGTTCCTTGACATCGACCAAAGTGATGCTGGCAGTAATGTGACTGATTCAAAGTTGGCTTGAAGCAGCTGGAGCTGCGCCTTCAGAACATCTGAACCTGTCCTTTCATTCAACAAGTGAGTGGATCTGTGGCAGTTACCTTCCCCGGCTCCCTCCTGCGTCTCTCGGCTGTGCTGAACAAGAATCCCGCTCCCAGCCGCCCATGCCCCGCTCACATGTTCCCCGCCTGAGTTTCTGAGCTCCAACCACACGGACCGCCGTCTCCTCCTCTGGTTTTATCCGGCGGCCCGGGACTCTGCATATCTGCGCCTGCTCATGTTTCCTTGCACAGAGGCTGAGCCTGCGAACATCCTGCTGCTGCTTTAGGCCGGTTCAGGGGCAGCGGCCCCCAGAGGGAAGGAGAGGGAGGCGGGCATGAGTCTGAAAGAAGCAGGCTGTGTGTCTGAGCCACTGAGCTCCAAGTTACTGGGGATTAGAGATCCAATGGACAAATAATGTCTGTTTAGGAGCTGCTGCTGCTGCTGCTGAAGTTTCATTTATTATGTCAAAAAGCTTGAATAGATTTTAGCTGCTAATTATTCATGGTTTGATTTGATTGGCCAGGAAGTTGAAGGACAGAGCAACTTAAAACTTTCACAGATGAAAAAGATAAAACAGCAGCTGCAACTGAATCTGAATTTCTTGTTCCTGTTTATATTAGCATTCACAGCATTCGCAGGTGACCTGTCCAATGTCCCACTCACAGTCATCACCTGGTGAGGACAGAAACCAGATTCTCTGCTACCCTGAGCAGAAACAAGTGGGGGTGGGTGGATGGATCGGTTGCTCTACATTAGTTATATCCATAAACAAAGTTGTCCACCTTCCTTTGGACCATCTCCATCTGCCTAAAGCTGAAGTTACCATGTCTGCTACTTCAGTGAAATCCAGACAAATAGAAGAAATAGTTGGTCTATAAATAGCCATGCCACAGCTGATTAGTCCTGTCACATTCTGTGTCCATGACTCAGATGTTCTGAGGTTCTCAGCTGTGGGTTCCTTTGAGGTTTATTCAGACTAGTTATTTCAGGGATGTGACTAACCATCTGAAGCGTTCAGCCTCTGTGTAATTATTGTTTATTTGTGCTTATTTTCATTTAAAAGGGGAACTGACTTTTACTAAGAGTTTGTGGAAACATGCAATGATTGACCCAGTCATGTAATGGGGTTAATTAAGGTCAGGAAGGGTTTATTTGCCCAGGTTTTCCACAATATTGTTGGTTGGATTTCTGGCCTGAGGTGAACTTCTGTTACCTCCTCTGACATTATTGCTGTTTCCAAACTTGTGTCTCAGCAGCAATCTGCTGCAGCTTCTCTTTAATCTTAATCCAGCCTCTCCAAAGTCTCAGCTTTTCCTCCCTGCACCTCAGACTGCTGCCTGCCTGTCGCCCTCTGTGGTTGAATAAAACCATTCAACAGGTAGACCAACATTAATCATGATGTCCCAACTCAAAGGGATCGGTGACGGGGAGTCTACAGGCAATCCTTATTCACAGCTCTGTTTCATCTCAGACTGGACTTCAGGAATTGCACTGGCATCTGCTTTCTTTGGTATCCATTCAATGGCTGCTGGGGTTGGACAAGTAATGAGTTTTGAGGCCTGGCACCAGAGTTCTGACGTCAGAGACAGTGGATATCTGCTGAGGAGCTTTGCAGAAACCCAAGATGCTCTGCAGCTTCACATATTGCAACAGGAGCTCTTTCCCAAATCTTTTTCTAACAAATTACATACTTCTTTATGAAACAATTGTTGCCTTCAAAAACAAAGGCAAAATTTAAAAATGAACCAAAATAACAGCTCAAAAAAGGTACATAGTTACTCTTCTATTCTCTGTACTTTCCCATCTGTTCACAGTCCAGCTTGGAGTTTTGTTTAAGGACTTATTTGGTCTAGTCGCTGATCAGGCCCTTTACATGTTACATGAACTCTCCAAATTAATGAGGATAACCAGCAGACTGAGGGGCAGAGAGAAAACATTCCTATGAATTTCAGCGCAAAGATGAACAGACAGGAAAACAAAGGAAAGATTTACAGCCTGAGTCCAATTCAACAAAGAAACTAACATCCTCCTTCCTGACTGGAATCACATCATTTTGGGGAAGAAGGTGAGCAGCAGACAAACATGTCAGAGTTTACAAGATCCTCTTTGTAAATTCGAGATACAAATTATTTATGATACATTCAGCAGGATTATTATTCCATTCATCAGAGCTCCAGCAGCACATTTCCCTCCAGCAGCTCCAGAAAACATGCAGCTCCCTAAACAAGGCTCTTTAGTGAAAAACAGGATGCCTGAGAAGTGCCAGGGTTGCTTTATTTGCCAGCCTCGTGGCATGTTATTCAGACGGGGCCAAATAAGGTCTCCTGAAGAGCTAAGCTAAGATAAGCACGTCTCTCTTCCAGCTCCATCTCTCCCTCCCAGCTGGGATCTCTGGGAATATAATCCAGCACTTATTAGACATTTCCTGACTGAAGGAACATCATCACTTGCTCTGTGTTTGAAAACTGCAGCAGGACTTCTCAAGATGTTTCCAGTGAGTCCAGGGAGCTCCTCTTCCCAGCTTTCCCATGTTTTACACTCAACTGTGGAGGCAAACAGGACAGACAGACGGCTGTGTTCAGCCGAGTCGAGGGGAACTTGGTGCAGAAGTCCAGGTAAACAGCATTCCCTGCAGCCTCCAGTCAGCCACAGATGCTGAGCTGCTTTTTCTGGGTCTCCAAAGAGGAAAAGAAGGGAAAGTTTCAGGTTAAACCCAGAGTCTGTTAGAGCTGAACAACAAGAGGGACAGAAGCTTCAGTCAAAGGCTCTGAGATGTTCCTCTGCTTGGATTTAAAGTATGGTGGTTCTAGTAAAGCTGTGGCCACAGCGCCTGTATCATCAGCTCAGCACAGCCACAAGCTGAAAATAGCTTCTCTATAAACTAAAAGGAAACTTGTGAGGCTGAATCTCCAGGTACTCCTGGTTCCTCTTCAGGCTCATTTTAGCAAATCTCCAGAAGAATAAAACATGAGAGAAGAATCAGATGAAAACGCACCGTGTCAGGGTGAGAGGTGAACTCAAAGCAACTAAAGAGCAAACGTTTTCCTCATTTAGATTAGCAAGATCCTAAAATACACACCAGGACCTGGCAAAAGCTGCATTCTGGAAACATTCAGCTGCAAATGACCAATAATTACGGTTTGCATTTAGTAATTTTCAGCAATTTCCCTCACAAAGCTTTGCTTATGAAAGAGGCTGTTTAACACAAGCAGCTGTCTGAATCCGTCTGAATGGATGTATATCTTCAGCAAACAATCCTCAGAACTTTGGAGGCAACATACAGGCCTGGAGGAAGGCAGCTTGATTTGATACACAACACAAAATGAGGCTCATCCAGAGGGAAGTGGGAGATCCTGAGAGCGGACATTAGATCAATCCGAGAGGCTAGTTACTCCCTCGGGTGTTTTGGTTGCAGTTTATTTCCCCTGTGAGAAGCAGCTCCATCATTTCTGGTTGTTTTCATTATTTATCCAACAGGAGAAGAAAAAAATATGAACTGAACTAAATCATGAAGTCCAGAGTTAGAGCAACACACTCAGCTGTGGAGACGGACAAGCTCCCACAGAGTGTGTTTCCTCTAGACTCAGACAGGTTAGTATCAGCATCCCTGTTCAGAAGAGCTGAGATGAACTTCAATCTGAGCAATGAGGCGATCTGTGTTGTGTTTCCATGTCTGACATTCAGATAAACTGCTGAGCTGCTGCAGCTACAGGGTCTTTGGTGATTAAGCTCTTTAAAGTTCAAAAATACCTCATGCTGAAGTGTTGCAACTCTGAGCTGCAACATTAATAACAAGCACACACTCTCACACACACTATAAAGGAGGAGTGTTTCACACACTAACAGACACATGAAGGAATGGTCCAGTTTTTGTTGTGGCTCAAACTTTAAACACATTTGATTTCAGCAGCTTTTGTAAACTGGGTTGAAATCTTTGAGAACAGCTGAGGTTCAGTTCAGCTGACCCTTCATGGCTGCTGCTTCTGAGTTCAAGTAAACCAGTTCAATGAACATGGGAACATCTGGCTTCAGCTGCAGAACCAGCTCCCAGTTTAGAGTCCAGTTGGTACTGGGAGGCCGTTTCACACACTTGTGGTCACAGATGGATTTTTATGTGGTAGTTTTTCTGTAAAACCTCATTTAATGAAAGGATCAGAGAGCAAGGGTTTACCAACATGCTGAAACATGAACATTTTATCCTTCATAACAAGGCTTCCATCAGAGCATCGTCTTGACGTTCATTCTATTTTACTGTGAGACACAGATAGAGTGTGCGGAGTTGAGCAGGAAAACACAGAACTAGCTCCTTGTTGGAAGACATGATGGCCCCAATGAAAAGTCTGGTGGATGTAACCAACTGTGAGGAAAATAAACAGAACCATGGATGGGTTTCAGCCGTTTCTCCATCAGTCCTGGGTCTGAAACATATTGCTGCTGCATTCTGCCCTAAGATAAAGCAACAGCCCTTAGCAACAGTTGCCCCCAGCTACAGTCCTTTGCCTTGTGCTGCAATGGCATCTAGGGTCCAGTGTCGGGTTGGCATTTTGCACACACTGAGCTGTTTGCTTTTCTCAATTCCCATGATGGCTGGAAAGTGGAGGCTTGTTTCCACCAACTGTTTCTGCTCCATCGGTCAAAGGCTCTGAAAATAGTCTCAGCCTCTCAAAGTTTATTACTCTGTGTTTTTCACACATGACTGAAACAAGGGCGGCAGGAGACCAAAGGACAAATTCCTCAATGCAGCTATGCTAAAATTAGCCTCAAAATTGTAAAATAGACTTGAAACTGGAAATGAGCAACGAATTAAGACTTAATTAAGATGCAGGTATTAAATCAAAGAGGAAGCACAACTGACCTCGACGACTCCTTCCTCATGCATGGTGATGATGTTGTTGGGGTCTTTGGACAGTTGGTACAGGGCCATGGTTGTGTTAAGGAGGAGTAAATTGTCGTTGGACTCCAGGTAACGAACCAGGTGGCCAACGGCTCCATGTTCACCAAAGCATGCCCTATTGGAGCCCCACATGCAGCAGTGGCCGATGGCCTCGGCCAGATGGCAGCGAAGTCTGACATCAGTCTGCAGAGAAAACAGGAAGAAATTCTTGACCAACAACTGATCATCTGATATCTGAAGAAACTGAAAGCAAAACACCAACTAAACTTCAACCTAACTAAACCAAACAGAATCTTGATATTCAGACAATAAAATCTGCTTTGTTGTCAGTAGCGACATGTTCTTACTGTGTTAGACAGCTTGGCCAGCAGGGGGACAACCCCGCGATCAGAGAGGACGCCCAAGATCTCCTTGTCTTTGGCTAGTTTGGCGATGACAGCACAAATGCTTGTCAGCACCTCGTTGCTTGGTGACTTCAGTAACTGAATGATCAACTTCAGTCCACCGATCAGGAAGAGAACCATTTCTCCAGCGTCCTGCAGTCACAGAGACACACATTAACTGCTGCTCAGTGAAGGTCAATGCAGAAGACAATGCAAAGGAGGGACAGTGATGTGGGAAAGGAGAGGAGGGCAGGTTAAGTTGACCACATTTAATAAGTCTGGATGAAGAACTGGAATCAGTATAATCCTATCCTGCAGTTTGATAAGTAAGTTTTTCTTCCTGCATCCTCACTTGTCCCAATGATTCTGAAACCGGATTTAGAGATTTAAAGCGACATGTAAAACTTTGTCCCACAATGAGGACTCTGTGCCCTCCAGCTTTGAGTTTCTGGTACCAGTGGTTCAAGACTCTGAACCACTTGTGGTGAAATTCCTAGCAAACAGAGTGAACCACAGAGGAAGAGAGGATGCTTTCAGCAGAACATGGAGCAGCAGACTGCTGTTTAAAACTCAACATACCAGATCACTGCCATAGAAGAACACATGAAGGTGGATCAGTTGGCTGAAGTCAAGTCTGTTTCAACATCGCCTATATGTCGCGAGCTGATGTATGGTTCTGTGGTTGTGAATGAATCAAATTTGTAATTTTTTTTGGTTAAATCAAGCAACTTGATGAAATTCAGCAAAGACAAAAAGCAGAAGTTGATTTGCAGTTTGGCTTGTCAAATCCTAGGGCAGAACTGGATGTACTTTAGTGTTCTCCCCTCCACCAGGGAGCTCAGAACTGGGATCGGGAGTCAGTGCAGTGTATGGGCCCTGTGATGCCATGCCAGAGGATGAGGCGTGTGCACAGTGCAGGCCAGTGAGGGAGCTGCCAGGGCCACAGACCGTCCAACACACAGGAAGCTTTTCCTCAGGAATACTGATGATGGCTGGCTGGGAGTCCCTGCGACAGAGGAAGCTCTCTCAAGCCACCAGCTGCCACAGACTACCCAGAATCCCTTTCATGCCCTAGAGAGGCCCCCAGTTCTTAAGGTTGCTGCATTAAGAGGATGCACTTGGAAAGACATTTGTTGCCAAACTCCCCCTCAGGATGAAATAAAATAGAAAACACATTATCTGTTGTGTTTGATATGAAGCTGAGCTCAGAAGAACGCTCTGAGGCTCTTCTCTGGACCAATCAGACTTCTAGGACTTGCACTGCTCACATGCATTGTAAGCCAACCAAGCATCTAAATGTGCTTCTGCAACCAGGCAGATTAATGACACACCTCATCATGTGGAACTGAGAGGGCTCAGTTTACTTGATTGGAAGGACCTGCTGCTCTGTAGTTTGGCTCATTTTACTGAATAAATTCAGTGCCAGTAAATAACCTACAGACAGTTAGTGTAGCTCCTGTAGATACCTGTGTCTGCAGAGCAACAACATCAAGTATTAGAATTATGCATTTATACCACTGTTTTATGATAAATTTACTACCGATCTGCCAACTCAAGCATTTTGGGTTTTCATTTAAACAAAGATGGCAGTAAACCAGTTGGATTGGGTTCAGCTCATCACTGGCCCGTCCCATAAAAACACCAAGAAACTGTCTTTATGAAGCTCCCTCTGGAATGCAGATGTCCAAATAGCACCTGATGTTGAGAAGAGAAGGGTAAAACCATAACCCTGCTAATGTGTTTATGATTATTGATACTGACTGAGCGGAGTCGGATCGGTCTGTTCTGATTGAATGTCTTAAAATTTTGCATGATTTCACTTCTGATGTAACAAAACAGCTCCATATAAACTGAGCTAATGTCTGACAAATTATGTTCCAGCAGATGTTCTGCAGTATGTCTTGTAGACACAGATATATTATATCATGCAGTGTTAATGTCAGTTATAGTGATGTCTAAAAGCAGGTAAAATCTTCTGTTTTCATGACAGAAAATCGACCAACAAAAGCTCTTAATGTTGAAGTAAACATAGCAGCTAACATGATATAAGCAGTATTTATGGTCATGTAGTTCTTCCAGTTTTATAGTGTTTTTATTGGATAAGTGGCTTCACAGAAGCTGCATGGTCCACCATGCAGGAAGGAAATCAGAGCCACAGGATATTACAGTCTTTCTCTCAGTCTGTTCCTCACTTCATCAATCCCAGTGTGCCAAGGAAGCTCCTCTGCTTCATATTAGCCCAGGGTTCATGTAAGCCCCTGCTGACACAGCTCTGCCTCTGCTGACCTCCCAGTAGAAGCAGCAGCTTGAGAGACAAGCTGGGTGACAGAAACAAGTTTCTGCCTTCTTGCCTTCTGAATCAACATTTTAATGTAAAAATCTATGATTGATAAATGTGTGGACCAGACGTGTTTAAGAGGCAAACACTCTGCATAGATGAGAAACAATGATGGACTTCATGTCTTCCAGATCTTCAAAAATGTATGTTTACTGTACCTTTGCATTCTCGATGCACGGACAAATGGCCCATGCAGCACTAGCCTGAACTTCTGCATTGGGGTTCTTTAGCAGTGACCACACCAGGCGGACTCCATCAAGATGGTCAATGATTCTGAGGGAAACACAAACAATCATTTCATTGTAGAATCAAATCAAAGTGAAGATTTGGCTCCATTGGGCCGACCAGAAGCAGATTTAACAATGACTATAACTAAACAACATGGAAGCAGAAGCTGATATCAGCACTTTTTATTCCCACTTAGATCTTTTGCAGGGTCTGTGGCCCACCCACTCTCAACTCATTTTCCACAAAATTCTCAGAAAAGCTCAGGTCAGAGGTCATCCTGCATCTGGATCTAGTTCTTCCTGCATGGATTTATAAATAGATGCAGAGTCAAACTTTCACTTCATGCTTGATGAAGTTTGCCAAAACNCAAAACATGGGAAACTCCTTTCCTAACTTGGAAAGGAGTTCTGTTTGACTCCTTTCCAAGACAGAACCAGAGACAGGTGACTCCATATTTCAGAAAGTCTGAGTGATTTTTTTTGAAGCAGCAGTTTGATTTCATCTCATTTACATGGCTGGTTTCAAACTGGAGTTGCCTCCGAGAGGTCAAAGATTTACACCACAGACCCTCCATTGTCTGCTATAAAAACATGGAACGTGTTCCACATGTGTGCTTCAACTAACAAAGCCCACACTGATGCTGTCATAATGACCTAAACACTCCCTAATCACAGTGTCTTCATGACTGCAATGAGCGGACGCTCGTCAGGGACGTCCTTTGCTCCATCTGTTTTCCTTCTGCATAGAAATCAGTCCAGAGGGATCAGAACATCAGACTTCAGTCTGCAGAGCCTCTTCAGTCCACGACCAAAAACTAAAGTGAAGCTTCATATCATCCTCCAAAACGGCTCCATCTTCCCATGGTGCAGCTAGGAAACAGATTACAATGAAGCTGCAGTTGACAGTGACGGATTAGAGGGGAGACCACAGACCTTGAAGGCATTAAAAATCCGTCTTCACACTTGTTCTTCAACTGGACTCATTGGAGGAAGTGTGATGTCATTAACCACACACTGCTTACTGGTGGAGAATGAAAACAAACAGGGGGATCTGATGGAAAACCAGGAAGTGATCATGGAGTTCTCATGAGTTCTGGATGACCTGATTCAGGATCATGATGAGAGAAGAACTGTGGTGACCAGCAGAAGGTCTGATCTGAGAACTGAAACCTTGTTGGTAAAATGATGTCCAGCAGGGACAAACATGTTGGAGCTGATTGGGTTTTAGCAATAAATCATCTAAAACTGGTAATCTGACAAAAATTTCTGACAGTTCTGGTTTGGAATAAGTATCGACTGTGAGTTATACTAATTGCTCTGCAAACGACTCAACATGTGTGGAAACAAGCCATCGGGCCAAACATCCAGACAAAAGTTGTTTGAATAAGATCTCTGTTGACAAATGGAGGCTGACAGACTGGAAGATCTGCTGTAAAAATGTAGAGTGAGACAGAACATGGAGAACATGATGATCTGATGTAATAGACGTCTCTGGTTGTGTAAAGTTTACCACAGTCAGCAGCTTTATTTAGACAGGCTTCATTTTTATCCAGCCCAGCGTTTGTTTGTTTCCAATGTAACAGAGTCGTACCACAGCAGAAGCAGCTAACTAACACCATAAACTCACAGGTTCAGTGATATTTCTGCCCAATGATAATTAAGGCGGCTCTTATTGTCTGGAACAGGTTTATAAAAGCAATGAGGTGCAGATGGAAGCTCCATGATGCTTGAGGTTAAATGCAGAGAGAAAGCCACCGCTCTAGACTGCTTCTCTGGGTTTTCCAGCCATGGAGTTTTGGACGGGGCAGGGCTTTAGGCACGTTAGTCTGAGCAGCTCAGTGACCGCATGGCTTTAGTAAAACACTGAGAATGAAACCACAACCATATTTAACACAGCAGCTACAATAAACAAAGCTTTTAAAATCGGTCATTGGGCTAAGGATGAAAGAGACGCCTACCTGCACAGCTCTCAATAAAAACTACAGGAATCTTTCTGAGCAGCAGCCCTGGACAGGTTAATGAGGCTGTGTTTACATCCTACAATTAGTCTCATTTCCTCGTAAAAACACATGACATCAATAAACAGGAGTGAGTTTGGGCTAATTCACTGACTATGGGAAATAAGCCACTAATCACATTTTAACAGGCGCCTCATGGATCTACTGTAAATATAAGTAGAGCATGAAACATTGAAAAGGAAGAAATAAACTTACACCACGTTTTCCTTTTCTGTGGCACAAGCTCCCACAGCCTTTGCTACATTTACAAGCAGAGCCTGGTTAAATGACACAGAGCAGATGTTGGATCAATAAAGGAATTAGTTTGAACAAGAACTGCAGGAAGAAACAATGTTATATACCTGATTAGTTCCATTGAGCAGGTTAATGAGAGCCCTTATGCCCCCACCGTTGCAGATGGCGGCCTTGTTAGCTTGTATCTGAGCAAACTGTCCCAGAGCTCCCACTACATTGACCAGGACCTCTTCAGGCTGATCGGTCAGCAGACCAATCAGGATCTGCAGAGCTTTGTACTCCTGGAAGCTTTGAGGGAACAACAAGAAAAGATGACCGCATTAGAATGTAATTAAGGTGCTTTGATTCATTTATTACAAAAACTGGACAACTAACATGGACTAAACTTCAATTTAACAGATCTTGTTGCTCTTGAGAGAGAAGACAAAACTGTGAAACAAACTGAAACCACTTTATTTTTCAACTCAGAGGCCAAATTTATGAAAGAATCTAATGATTCAGTGATTTGACAGCCAGACTAACAGTGTCTCCTGAACCTCCTCTGTACAGAGCGACATGATCATCAGATGACTTGGTCAAAGGTAAAGATTGTTTTCCCTTCAGTAACATCAGCTTCTTGCTGTAACTCAGCAGGACAAATTTTCCCACGGCTCCTCACAGTCGTCCCTCGTCTTCGCTTTGCAGCACCAAACCTTGGAAACTCTTCCTCCGTTTTAATTACGTGATTTTGCCTTGTTTGCCTTCGCTATAGAGTAGTAAACTATAGTCAACATTCAGAAGGGATATACTGTGGTTCCACTAAAACCTCAGCAACCCTCTGGTGCACAGTTCATTTCTCTGGCTGTTTTTATTCCCAGTTACGGTTGCTGGCATCATAGCCTGTAAGCTATTGTAGACGGCTAAGGTCATTTGGTTCTGGGCAGCGTCCACTCAACCACAACCTCTTCTTCAGAGTGAAAACATTGCTATTGAACTTCAGTCCAGTTCAGCATCATGAACAACAATGGTCTTCCTCCATCATCTGAGGTATCATCTGCAGCTCACTACTCTACAATGATCTTGTTTTGATAAATCAACACTGTCATGTCTATTTCTGTCAGGTCCAGCTGAGGTAATTGTTTTCTGGCAGGAATAACTTGACACAAAGCTTCCTGAAGCAGCTCCAACTGAAAACACAGGCCTCTACATGGCTGGAGGCTCATAAAGCATGTTAGAGCAGACAGGAACCACAGAGGAGCTTCTGTGTGAGCAACACGTTTTCATCTTCAGTCATTTTTTTCACCAGTTCATCATTATAGAGAATTCATTTTCTACTGTGAGGACTATGAGCTTCAGAGAAGGTCCAAGTGATATTAAGACGTTTCAGGGACCCTGAGATCTTCAGCAACAGCCACAGAAACCCGACAATCATTAAATCAATGAGGAATATAATAAACAGATCAATCTATCAGAGCACAGACCAACATGGGGGAACCCTGAGCTGCAGTCGGATAAAGAGAAGAATCATTTAAAGAGGAGATTATGTTCCGCTTATGGTTGGCCTGCAGCAGAACTAAGATGGAAGGAAGCCAGGATCTGGAAGCAAACTTCACAATCTTGACCCAACCGTTGCTGCTCTGGCAAACACACTCCAAGACTTGGCAGTCTCCACTTTCCACTGCAAACTTATTGCCTCAGCCTTTTGTTAAAACCCTTTACAGCATTTCTGTGTGTCTATAACACCTCTGTCCACCGACCCAAGAGGCCACATCTGGACACAGCTAAAAATCTCAACTAAATGTTTCACTGTTTCTCAGCCCTCAGATTTTATTCAGAGCCTTGTCCTTGGTTCAGTGAGAGGCCTTTAAAAAGTACAAACTGTGACAATGAGCTTTTTACACATTTATGGTTCAGGACATCAATCGTTTCTCATTTCATTCCTTCATTAAATCAGTAAAGGTTTAACATTTACTGCTACTTTTCTCAAATCCACAAGACTCCTTACTGTCTAGATCAAATAAATCAGTCACTAAAGTAGGACTGAATCCTGTCTGCAGGAAGATGAATTTAACTTAATCAAAGACAGAAAATCTCAGAATGCTCCAGTTATTACAGCAGTCTAACATCTTCTAAAAGGATTTTCTTTTCACTTGCCAGCCTGTGACAGATTCTGTAAAGAGGGCAGGGCTTTAAAACCTTCTTTGATTAGCAGCCTCTTTTTTCCTGACAGTAATCCTTTAACTGCTTCACTCATATTCTGATTAAAGACTCAATAATCCTGAGAGAACAAAAACAAATCCATGTTAACACATCTGCGCAGCATCATGCTGGTTTCCTCTCAAAAAGTTGGCCATGTTAGCAAACAGTCCGAAATGCTACAAGATGAGAGCGCTTTTATTCTGAAAGGTTGTTAAAACGCTGCACTAGCCTGAAGTGATTGGTTCAGTTCAGTACAAGAGAAAGCAAAGTGTTCTTAACATTTCTGAGTTGTTACTAAATGTGACAATGATCGATTAATAGATCATAATAATCATTCCTATTAGAGTTGTTATTAGTAAGAGGAGAAGTATTTTACCAAGCAACAGTGTGACAGGATTATGTTTGGAGGAGTGTGTGTCTTATGGCACCGAGTGTGTTAAGCTGCAACATTTTATAACAAGAAGCTGCTTCATCATCATCATCATCATCATCATTATCATCATCATCACCAAATTGTGTCCGTTCTGATCCAGGAAGTGATGACAGATCCTTCTGATCCTTTAGAGCTTCACAGCATTTCACCTCAGCCGAAGCCTTCAGATTCATATTTATTACCATAAAGTATTTAAAGAACAACAGAAGAAGTTGCAGATTGATGAATGCGTTTTTGTTGCATTAAATCACGTAATGTGGGTTCCTCATTACACTCTCAGAATTACTCTGAAGAAGAAAATAAATATGGCTCAGTCAGTCTGTCAAGGTCTCAGTAGTGGGAATGTTTAGGGCTGCCTGTCATCGTCTGAGAGTTTTATTTATTTTATAGGGAAAACTCATCTGACACTAAAGTCTGAGTCAGGAACTATTCCAACCATCCTAAATGACACTTCAATAAATCTAGCCTTACATGACTAATGATTAAAGGTCCCATCAGCTCTCTAACATTAAAAATGTCTCCAGGCTGATCTCACTGTGATCCCAATGGGTGGAGTTCTGACGGGCCTTAAATGACATGACCGAGGCCTGTAAAGTCTGCACATCTGCCTGATTCATTGTTAATAGAGGAAAGACTGAAATCTAAAAGTAAACACATCAAAGATCAGAGCTGATACAATCTGTACAAAGTCTGAACATTTTACACCAATAATCTCTTTAACTGCATAAACCGAGAAAGGATCTGACAGAGAAGAGTGGAAACAATGACACAGTGAGTCGTGACTAAGTAACGGCTGCATATAAAACTCGCATATGTACTGACGGCACAGAGCTGCAGCAGGCTAAACCTCCTGTTCTGGATCCATTGTGTTAATTCTTTACACACAGAGGAACTGCTGTGAAGCACATCAGCTCAGCAAGCACAGGCTCCAAAGTTTATTGGCACATGGCAAAATGTTTAATTCTTATTAAACCTCTTTCACACAGAACTGTATCAAACGTTGTTCTAGTGAGCAGGTAGAAATTTGTTGAAGTCATTCTGATTTGTTATCCGGAAACAAAATCACAAAATGAAAGTCAGAGAACATGTGTTCTGTATGTCTAACATGGTGTTTTTACATGTATCTCCATGACTCCAGGTGGGACAATAAATAGTAAAGATGTGTGCATACATAGCTACATTCTCCATGCTGATTGAACACTTCCAAATGGCCCCGGTGGCAGCAGCCAGCAGCTGCTTGTTCTCTGCTTTAGAGAGCAGCGACACCAGAGGCTGCAGGCCTTGGTGGCTGCGGACCAGATCCCGGGTCAGTTTGTCCTCTGCACACTGTGAAACAAACAAGAGATCTGAGAGAGATGTGCAGTCTGGCTCTCTTCAGTAGCACAGAGATCAGGTGTTTGTGTCCATCATATACTTCTCGAATGGCCTGGGAAGATCTTGGGATTCCCTTGGAGAAACTGGGACAAGTGGCAGGGAAAGAAAATGGATGGATGTAAACATCAATCATTTTCAAACAGGCTAATCAGTGGAGTCCTATATCCACAATCTCAGTTGTGTGATTGGATCTTCTTCACAGAGCAGTTTTCTGACACTGCAAGACAACAGGAACATGTGTTCTCCAGGTCATGAAGCTAAAACCTAAATGTGAACCATTTGCCCATTAACAGCAGTGGATCTACTGCTTCCTTTGTCTCCTCCATTCTGACTCTTCAAAGGATTTGCTGGGCCAGCTTCATACCTTGTAAAAACAAGAAAAAACGTGATGTTCAGGAGCGATAGCTGGGAAATCAGAAAACAGATCATATGTTTTCACTTTCAGACGATTTGGTCTGGAGGGATTGTCGACATTCTTTAAAACATCGACACCATCTAAAGTCTCTTATGATGAAGAATTTCTGACTTTCCTTCAGCAGGATCAAAGCAGATGCTCCGAGACAAAAACATCCAACCACTATTCAACCTTAGAAGAAATTATTCAAATCAATATAAACTGTTTTAAACCTGTATCAGTGCTTTCTTTGTCCTCCAGTGTTAACTGAGATTTATTTAACAATCTTTGTTTACTGAGTTATAATGATCAGATAAGTTTTTAATCAACAATAAACTTGTTTCCACATGTTGCACAGTTGACATCATTGAAAGAAGATTAAATTAATTTCAACAGTAATAACCTCTGTAGCCATGGCATTACAACATGGTGGCTATAGAAGATCTACTGAAGGTTTAATGAATATCACAAAATGAAAGAATCTTCCTGGAGGTCAGTCTGTAGTAATCTTTGAGGAAATGCTCACAGGCAAAGGAAGCAGAAGCAGTAGCATGAGTTGGTACCGAGATACTTGTGAACCATTTGCCCATGAAATAAATACTCTAAATAAATACCCTAAATACTCTCTCAGTGGGTCAACTACTTAGTTGACCCACTGAGAGAGTAAAAGTATTTAGGATAAAGTCTCTAGAGCTGTTAAAATGTGCCTAAATAAAGCAGAAGACGTCAGTATATAGGCTGCACAGTAGCACAGCTTTGTTGCCTTGCAGCAAGAACGTCCTGGATCCGATTGCTGGTTTGGGGTGTTTCTGCATGGAGCTAGCATGTTCTCCCTGAGCACCATGGTTCTCTCCAGGTACCACAAAAACATTACTGTCAGGTGGATTGATCTCTATACACACGTGTCCATCATGTGTGTGCATGATAGACACAACCCCACAAGCATGTTGGATAATGGATGAATGTCACATTTATGAAAATGTCATAAGAGTGATCTTTAGAGATTTGATTATCAAGAGTCTGAGTGAACAACCTGAGACCAAGTCAAAGAGTAAAAAGTCAAAGAATAAAAAGTGACCAAATATGTTTGGATGTAGATTACTCCACTAGATCTTAGAGGTCAGCACCACAGTGGCATCAGGTGCATAAATTAGTGATTCTTAACAAGCTCTTCCAGCTGTTATGGAACAGTTTACGCAAAAGTTTCATCTTCTTGTTTGATGAAACTTTGTAGTTAAAAAGGGTTGAACTAGTCTGAAGGATAAAAGCAGCACCAAAAGTTACTTTCATGAACTTGAAAATAGCAACATGTGAAGATTCCTTCCACATGTTGCTGCTTCTCTCCCTGCAGATTTCTCTGCCTGAGCTGCTACAAGCAGAAACCTCCACGTGGCTGAATGAAGGCCTTCTTGAAATCAGGTCCCTCTAGAGCTGCAGCTGGGATTCTCCAGACACAGTCTGACCTGCTGCAGCTCCAGGCCAATAAATCACAGCACTAAGGATGTGGAGCAGGATTGAGGTGAGCAGCAATGCCAGTGAGGTCTTGTTGACCCTATATACAACCCTTTTCTGGATGTGACCTGGACATGTTGCTAGAAGGAGTGAATATCTGTGTTAAGTGTTGTGCTCTGATCTGCAGTGTTGGGTTGGTGCAGATGAATGCAGGTGGCTGACAGAGCTTTGTGGATCTTAATGTCAGAGAGGAAACCTGGCAGAGTTTGAACTGATGAGGAAGGATCAGTGTTCAAACTGCAGGTTCAGAGTGAAGATCACCCAGTAACAAGAACTATCCAGTCTCTGGATGGCCCATAGGAAGGATGCTGGTAGAACTGAACAGAATGATTGATTATTGGATGTCCAATAAAATAAAGCTCAATCACTTAATATTTATCAGTGTCATAAAAGGAGTTAATCCCATGTTGAATAAAGTTCTAGTCAGGTCTTTGAGTTGAGAAATGATTTGTTCGCAAGAAGAAAATGATATCATTAAACTTGTGAGAATAAATAATTATTAGAAAAATAAAACAAACCATCAGATGTTAGAGGACAACATAATGAGACAGAAATGAGCTTCTGGTGAGAAAACCTGCTGCTACTGACTGCTTTATGGATCAGTGTTGTTGCAGTAATCAGTCATGAAGATCTATAAAGAACAATGCAGCAGTTCTGCTTCTGGCCAGCAGAGGGAGAAAACCTTAATAAGGTCACAGCTTGCATCAATCAGCTACTGTTAAATGTATTAGTTTAATGAAAATCTCAGATAATATTTAAACAAGTTTAACATCATCTTCCTGAAATATCTCTAGTTTTATCAGCTCAGTTTCTTTCTGCAATAATTAGATTGACGCTTTAAAATCTAGCAGTATTTCAACCTGCTGCTTCTTTCTTGTTAAAATAAATGTTTATAACAGGGATGATGAAATGAAGCTCATACTTTAACACTGATGCATTAGAAACTGGAGAGAGAAGTGAGAATTATGTAAAACAAATACATGAATTCATGTTTGTCAGAAACTGACTTCAGTTTGCATTCTGGATGTTGTGAGAATCAACATGAGCCTCATAGAGGAACAGGTCTGTAGCCGTCCAGGTAGAAAAACAAACACTTCAGACCCCTGAACAAATATCCCCAAATAAACATCATTAAAACATCAAACAGATCATGCTTGTGTCGCTGTGAAAGTGTTTCACTTTCAAAACAGCAAGCAGCAGTCTGTGGTGTGAGAGGGAAAAGAT
>CAEGAD010022734.1:0-10451 GCA_903067055.1 Poeciliopsis paucimaculata
TATTTAGAATTTAGTTTGCACTGATTATGTCTTCTTTTTAGTCATTGTCAGCTCCAATGCTAAGTTTGAAACATCTTTTAAAAATATATTTCTGATTTACAACAGTTCTCTAAATAAAGGCTTCTAAAGTTTTCAGCTTTTCCTTTATAAAATTAGCAGCCTACTTCCAAATGTCAGCACACGTTGACAGCAAGTTGGAGCATCACCAAGGTGAACTGATTGCTAACGCTGCAGTCACTCTAATTAACACCGGGCGCCACTGTGCAGAAAATTCTAACAGCAGGGATAACGGGAGAAGAAGAGTTAAGAGGAAGCAAAGAGTCAAACATTTCTTTGCACGGCCAATTTGAAACCATTGCTTTTTACAGCAATACGGTTTCAATGTTCGGTTAGGGCAATGGGAGTCCACCAAAATTTTAAAACATCGTGTAACCGTTCAGGTTTGGAATCTCCCTTTATTACAATGTCAAAGTTATGTGTTGGGAGTGCAATACTGGAAAAAATCCCACCACATTTGAGTCCACCAGCGAATCTGATTTGACGGGCCTCAATAACAAACTTGGCAGATGACCTTGCTTCTTTTCGTTCCTCCAAATGAATTCCTACAATCAGAAATTACAACCAGTCCCCAGGCTGCTTTCTAATGGATCATTTTCCACTAAACTGCCATTTTGATTCGACCGCCGGCATTGTGGGTTTTTTACTGCCCAGTTGACCACAGCCCAGTGATCTCCACTGAGGACAGCTCAGCCTGGTCTCTTCAACAGAATCTATTTATTTTAGATTAAGGTGGGGAGGGGGCCTCGCGAAACACACCAAGTAGCTCAGCGGGGCGACAGCTACTTTCTGGGAAAGGCTGAGAGCTTAACCACACGAGAAGAGAGTGCCCTTCAACCCGACATACCTTGACCAAAGGGTTTATTCTCATTAAAAGCCATTTGGAGGAAATGAAGTACCCGCCCGCCGTGTCTGTCAATTTGTTCTTCCTTGTCAGACCTCTTTTGTGTGTGGAAATTAAATTCCTAAATTAAACTGGGTGACACGCCTCCAGCAGAGCTCTCTTTGCTTAGGAAGACAACAAGAATGAGGAACCTCAAGCCTTATCTATTCTTTCCTGAATACAAAACACCGTGCCATCTCCCCCACACCTGTGCTGCTGCCTTGAGCTCAGCTCCGTGGTTGCTTCTGCTGCTTCTTCTTTCTTTTTTTTTTGTTTTTTTCCTATTTCCATCCCTGGAATGAATCAGTGGCTCAATTATTCCCAGCACTGATAAAGTATTGCCTGAGGAGTTGAAGTAAAATGCCTGATTATGTTTTTTTTTCTTTTTTTTTCCTAAGAGTTGATTTCTTATTGAGTCTTACTTGGCCGCAGTCGTGACCAAACGCCACTTTTAAAATAAAAATGCTATGCCGTGTTGATAGTATCACATTCCTATGTATGATATAACGGAGCACTTTTTTAAGTCACCAATGAAGGGCGGAGGGAGATGAAAAGAACAAGCTAACACTGTTGTAGCGTCTAACCTTGACAGTAGGTAGAGAGACTAAAAAAAAAGCGAAACATGCAAATGGTCCCCCTGAGCTCCTTTTTACCTGGCTTTGCCGTGGAGATCTAGCTTCTTTAGGATGCAGGCCCCAGCATATTGACAAGCCCATCATGCCTGCAAAACCTACTGGATTAGCTCTGCCTCCTTCTGCGAACCCTGCTCTCAGCACACGCTGTAATGAGGGCTTTGGGTTAGACCTCTGCTGAGGTAAACACTCCAAAAATTGCGCTCTTTGTGCTCATTGATTTTTATCACCTAACACACCTTCAGAGGGCTAGTTACAGATAAAACAGTGTTTTTTAGTTGTTGTTTTTTTTTTTACTATGCATGCTTGTACTCTGTGGTTCAGATGCTAACCTTTTTTTTTTTTTTTTTTTAGACTTGTTCCAAGGGAGAGAAAGAGCTGAACAGTTTGTGGACGCAAGTCGAAAGGGGATGGGGAGGAGGATGTGTTTTCTGAAAAGTGTGCAGGAGGAAAAAAAAATAGAGGTAGAGGGAAGCGCGAAAGGTTAGACAGGGATAATGGTTCCTCCAGCTTTACGAAATTGTGACGGACTTGGTGGAACAACTTAGAACAATTGTTAAAATTGCGCTTGTACGTTGGTATGTTCGGGGATGCTTTGGGCCTATCCTTTGGGGCTGTGGATTAAATCAGTAGGCTGTAGTTAATGGTGTGAGAAGCGGCGTCTGTCAAAGTTTCAGAGAAAAGCGACATCGTTCCGTCGTGTCAAAGCGTGGTGTACTAAGGAGCAGGCTGTTTGTCTCAATTAAGCCTTAGTATGTTGCCTTTTCCCCCTTCAGGTGTGGACACTCATTAAAAGGTCACATGGAAAACAGGAATTTTCCTTGGGTGGATTGGTGGTTGTGCCCCTTTTTTTGGCATCGCCTACGAGTTCAGATCCAGCTCCTCTCTTTGAGTGATCATCTGGAGCCTTTTTGGTCCTTCCTTTTATTTTTAGCCACAATATATGAAGTCTCATAAATCATCCCTATTAAAAGGATATCGAACAGTTTTACCCAGAACTAGAAGTTAAACTGCACAATGACGGAGCTGTATCCCTACACAAATTTCCAGATTTCTCAAGGTCTTTCAAGGATTTCTAGTGTGTTCACTAAATTTTCATATTGATACATTAAGTCCATGAGTTGCCGTCATATAATATGGTTATTCTTTAAAGCTATCAATATTCAGAATTGTGATTTTCTTGAATATTAAAGTCCATCAACCCATCACCTTTTCAATTAAGGTTGTCTTCTATAGATAATGCTAAACAAGGCTTACCATGAAAGTGGTTTTGGTCACAAGGTTTTGGGAGCCCAATACAACATATATTTGTTTGAAAAACAGATGGATGTTTTCTATACATGATATTTAAGTTGTCTAAGAAGTTGAAGCCCGTATAACTTGCACAGTTAACCCCGGGTGTTCGCAGTAGGTTTTATCCAGTTTTCACTCCACGCCTTTGTTGTTCGTTTTTAAAGCATTAATGAGGCACGGTGGCGAACCCTGCAACTGCTGCTGCTAGGCAACAAAAGAGCAACTGGGTATTAGTTGATGCCATCCACCTTGCTAAGCTCACCGTGAAAGGTTGAGCAGCTAAAGGTTTCCTCTGCCCACATCTCCCAGAATGCTGTGCTGTTCTGGATTGGAGTTAAGTGAATATACTATACAATGAAAACTGAATGTTGTCGGATGAATTATCTAATGACATCGATCGTGTTTCTATCGCGATATATATCATTAGCGATTTGTCCGGTGTTTGTGGAAACTGTCAGCACACATCAACCAGCATTACTGTGAACATTGATTTGTAAATATTCTAGAATTAACACAAAACCTTAATGTCACTCTTTGTCCCACAGTCTTTGTTTTCTTTGCTCTTTAGGGCACAACCAATCAGTGCAGAGGAAGGTTTGCTTTTGAAACACCAGCCAATAGCTGATCTAGTAGCTTATCCTCCGAATTCTTCAGATAACCCAAGCTGCGTTTTTCTTTTGAACATTTTAGATGTGCTCCACAGTTGTTGTTTTTTTTAAAAAGGCAGATTTTTCCTTGCATAATCTGGAAACGAGTCACAGAGGAATCTGCAGATAGACAATTTTCACAAATACTGAACAGGGAGTAGGAGGAGGTCCACTGCATGTTTCATGCTGTTGGCTTTATGTGTGGATAACCAATATTAAACATTTTGAAACAATGCTTCAGTAGTCCCATATCTAACCTAACACTGGGCCCAAAGCAAACCAGATGTTTGTGATCGCTGCACCACTACATACATACAGAGTAAAAATATCATATTTTAAGTTATTTTTTGTGTCAATGAAGGCATTTATAGAAAGTAAGCTGGTTTTATGAAACAAAATATAAAATTTATAAGGGAGCAATTGAAAAGTTGCTTAGGAAAACATTTTTTTTATGTAGACAAGGGGAAACATTGAAGTTGATCTATACCTTAATTTCAGTTGCAATTTGCATCTGTTTAAACTTTAGTGTGTCCGATGTAAAACTGGCTGCCACCCAGGGGACAACGTCCTTCTAAATCTGGTCTTGTCTGCACATATGATTATGGTTAAAAAAAATAAAAAATGGAACAAAACTGATTGGCTGTAGTGTGATAAATGTTCTTGTCCCCTGCATTCAAGGGATGGAAACAAGGAACGGATGACTTGAATACTTTATTTCAGTGAAAACATTTTAGAAAACTCTTAGTGGGATGTTGAGGAACGAGTCTTGTCCTGCTGCTTACCTTGTCTTGAAGTACATTTGTTCCAATTTCTGATCATATTATCACACAAGACGAATGGCCAAGGTCTCTGTAAGGAAGTTGTCAGAGGTACGCATTAGTGTTGACTCGATCTATTTATTACCAAGCACATTTCCTCAAGCACATATTCTTGTTGTCGGTGGGGAGGGGGGATAAAATGCAGTCAGAGGACAGAATAAGGACGCCGCCACGTTAAATTCATTTCTTACATTTGGCACTATCTTCTGGCGACATCTGCACGGTCCAAGAGTCGGCTGAAAATAATGTTATGTTATGTTGGTAAATAAATATTAGCTGCTGGCAGAAAAAAAAAAGATGATAGTGGAATGTACTAATAAAGTTTTGAAACTTTAATACATAAAATTACACTTAGGACATGGATTGCTTGCAAAAGTCACAATATTTCTTGAATTGAAAGGGTTTTTATGGGTTGTTTTTTAGTCACAGCCACAAACCTTGGTGTATCTTCTTAAAAAGATATAGATGCTCCAACATAAAGTAGTGTCTCATTTTAAAATGGAATTTCTTTTTACGCATAAAATCTGAAAGGTGTGGTGTGTATTTGTACTAAGCTATACTGAATCAACTATTCTTTGCTGATATTACAGCAAAGGGGATATGTTTCTACCAGCTTTTCATAGCGAGAGACTGATTTTTTTTTCTTCTTCCGTTCTTCTTTTCTAAATAACTCATGTTTTCAGTGAGCCTAGCTGGAGAGGCTCTTTGAAAAGACATCTCTGAGTCGTGCCACAGATCCCGAGTTGGATTCATGTCTGGACTTTTGCCCAGCCATTCTAACATGAATGTGCTTCGATCAAACCCAATCCATTGTAGTGGTGGCTGGAAATGTGGGGTTGCTGCTCCGCTGAGTGAGGCAACCTCTGCCTTGGTCTCAAGTCTTCGCCAGGCTTGCTCTATATTTAGCTCCATCCATCGACTCTTGAGCATGTCTTCTATCCTTGCTGAATGAAAAGCATCCTAACACATTCATCCTGCCTCCAACATGTTCTGCCACGGAGATGACGTGCTCAGGTTCATCTTCCACAACACACCGTTTAGCATATTGGTTGCACTGTTGGCATGGCTTTTGGCAAACTGCAGCAACAACTTTCCCTCTTTCTGAATTTTGTGTCTGGTGTGCTCATTCCTGTTCGTTAACAAACACATGTGGCCTTCACAGAACCTAGGAATTTACAGTCTGGTGGACTTGTTTTATTAATTAGGTAACGTCTGAAGGTGGGGTTGGATTTAACGTAGGAGAAGCAAAATAAAAGGGGCTGAATACAAATGTCTGCCACACTTTTCAGGCTTTATCTGAAAAGAACTAGATTGTTTTAGCTAACTATACACTCTCAGAAATATCACACAGCCATTGGTTTCTAATGGGGACAATAAAAATGGGTCATTAATAACACTAGCAACAAGGCTACAAGGGAAGTTTAAAGCAGAAATGTACACAAAAATAAATAGTTCTTAAAAAACAGACTCATTCTTAATCATTTTAAAGTCAAGATGGTTTAAAAATAAAATGACTAGTTTTATGTACACACACATTCTTTAATCTTAAATTGTAACAAATTTCCAGAAAAAACATCCGAACTACCTTCAGGTAAAAAAAATAAAGTAAAATTAATTCCTGTTAATATTTTGGAATTGGACTTTTGTAGGTGATAAACTTAATCAAATGAGTTTGTGCTCACGTTCACATACACTAGGTGAGCGCCGGTGCATGTGGTATAGGAATAACATGGTAACATAACTTGGTCCGTATAGATCACTGTGGAATTTTTCGAAATTTCCAAATGTTTTTCTGTGTATCTAGTGTGCATAATGAACTGCAGTGGATCTTTCCGCTTCAACTCATTGTGTAAATCGAAAAAAACCCCAAAAAACATACCGGCAAGACTAAAGAAATTCAGGCATGGTCAGTGTCTCAGTGATGAATGTTTTTACCTCTAGTAGCTTTGACCGACTGCCGGGTGAAAGCTGCAGTAAGATTTCTGATGCCATAAAACCTGTGTATCCTGCAAAGACGGCGTCACAAACAGCTGCAACAAAACCCATGAATCACAAAAAGCACGTGCTCGCATGGAAAATGAGCCAAATAAAAACAGCATGGCGTCGCCCCGTAACACCTGTTCGCTCGGGTTTTTGCGTGCTGGGAGTTGGATGCGGAGAAAATTGTGGCCAGTGATTTTCAGGGCTAGCTTGGGCGCTTTTGTGTCCGCGGAAAACTCTCTAGATGTTTTGGATTAGTTACTAGCCGCTGGCTCGTACTGACGCGCGGCTAGAGTTTGTTGTTGGATGTTGAATCCAAAGCAACGGCGCTATGGATCCAACAGAATGCGAGGTCCATGCCAGGAAGTGTTAGTTGAACAGGTGCTGTGGCTGCAGGTGAAAAAAGCTGGCCCTGCTCTTCAGAGATTCCTGCAACAGGAAACCAGCTCAGTTATGAAGGAGGAATATGTTCCTGATATCAAACAGGCTTTGGCATGGTGATATAGTCATGCATGATTTTTTTTTTTTTTTTAATCTCAGAAGAGAAAGAAACACCTTCAAAGACACACACAGAGAACCCAGGAAAAATTAAGCCAAAGCGAGTGTCTTCAAAAGCATTTCTGTGTGTTTCTGGAATCCCCTCCTGCTTGTCTCTCTTTCTGTCATTGTTTTATCCCTGGCAGCTCAAACTCTGCCAATGGCACAGCATGGATGGCTGCCACCGCTGTCATTGTCAACAGCGTGACAACACAGCACCTAATGCGGGGCAGGGCGAAATGAAAGAGGCGCAGCTGAGGACAGCCTAATTATTCAGACACACAGCTAAGAGCAGAAGGGGGACAGAACATGTCAACAGACTATTTGGGTGATTAACATTTTTTTGTCGTCTGAGCAGTCACCTGTGCGGCTGGCAGTTTATGGCCAAGATGATGAAGACTTCTGACTTTTATGCAAAGCGGCGCGGCCTCGGAGGGTGAAGAATATAATTAGACTTTCTGTTCGGCTTTTATATTAACTGGAGGAGGACTGCAGGCCGATGTGGGCTGCAGTCAGCTGTGTGTTAAAACGCGTTCTGATAAGAGAGAAAGTTATAGCAGATTGGGAAATTGAACAGATAAATATTCACTTTATTCTCCTAATTCATCAGTTTTTCTTCGGAGGCTGGGCTGAACCAATCATTCCCCTTGATGTCACATTAGGTTGATGCTGATGTTCCCCACCACACACACACACACCCACACACACGCAGACACAAATTCAAACATCTTGGCATCTTCTGATGAAACTGAATAATTTATGTCTCACCTTTAGTTTATGTAGAATATAGTTTCTCTAGAAATATTCCAAAATGATCCACTCCCATTTTAATGTAAAGTATCATACAGCTGTGATTGGATGTAATGTTTCATGCTGACTTGTGGCCGCTCACTTATCGTTTTTCTCCGGTGGTCACAAGTGGGAGGCCTATTTTGTCAAATAGCCGTATGATTAAGAGAAGAATGATTTGATCAAGGGTCTTCAACCGTTAAGAGCCTTGGAATTACCATCGGCCTCTTCGGCTGGCTTTAATATCATCAGTCTTACCAATTTGACAACGGAGAAATGGAGCCAAAACAAAAGCAAACCCTGGAAATGTCTCATAAGATCAATTGGTGTCACAAATGGATCTGAAAGGCCAGTCAGGTGGAATCAGACGTAAAGCAGTAAGACCAACTTTTACCTGTCACTGTGTTACTCAATAAAATCTCTGTTATAAATACTTATATATATAAAAAAGAAAAACTTAAAAATTGTAAAAGAGCTAAACATATAAGCTTGGTGATAATTTTATCTTTACTTTCAAGCAATTACCAAGTTGTACAGAGACTGCTCTCTGGAAAACAAGCACATCTAATGTTCATTTAAAATGTCCATGGTGAAATGGCCAAAAAGATATGTTTTGAGCAACGTGCAATTTAGCTCTGCAAAAGCAATCGGCAATCAGCAAAAGAAAAGAAAACAAAAAAGTTGGCAAATTGGAAACAGGCTAGAAAACTTTGATCAGTGTAAAGTTCATCCACACATTTGTATTTTATGGAGTTGGAGATTTAAATCAATTTAAATCTCCTTCAGACTTACGTCTTAATTCCAGACAGCGTTGTTTTTTGCACTGACGATTGCATTGTCTATTATCACATTTGTATTTTCTAATTTGGGCCTCTACGGCGCTTTGGTTGCCTCTGGTTTTTTAAAGCACTTTGTATAAATGAATTAATGTATTATAAGTTTTTGTTTTTTAATCCTGGTGTTATCTACAGGTGGCACAAATTGCTCCCTTTCATTGTTAATGACTTGTAATGTATACTTTATCCCGCAGGGCCAGAAGAAAAAACAATCATTTACAATTATTACAAACTGACTAAATGGATAATTTCACTGCTAATCAGCTACAATCATCACTTGAATTAAACATTACACTGTTGTCAACTTTCTGCTTCACTCCAAAGGGTGATTGAAATCGCTGCAGTCAAACAAACAGATTTTATTGAACTGGTCTTGCCTTATATCAAGGACAACGTAATAAACAAAGTGCAAAGTTGGAGCAGTACCACCTGTGCTCGCCTTTAATTTTTTTCTTCAGACTCATGTTGAATTTCTTGTAAGGAATAAGCAAAAAATATCACATTCACCTCGATGCAGCAAAATCCATATCTGTGAGGCAACGTACAAAACAGCAGAGGAGTCTTGACAGGTCAAACCTCTCTGGTGTCCTCAATTCAACTATGACTCACTGATTTCATGCTCCCAGGGAGGAGCAGGAGTTACACGCAAGAACGAAGACGGTTGGCAGAAACGCCAAGAATTACTTCACACAGATTATGTTGGCAACACACTGCTTTTACATTACTAAGCGCCGAGCTGTGACGTGATACTGACCACAATTTCAATACTTTTTCTTTTCGTCTGCACTTGTACTCAGAAAAAGAAGAGAGAAAAAAAGAAACAAAAAGGTTAAGGTCAAAAGTAGCAATAAACGCTTTGGGCCAATGTGAAGAATTATGTCTCCACTGACCCTCACAAAGCTACATTTTCCGGGACTGAGAAAACATAAATCATGGACCTCGATTTGCAGGTTTGAGCTTTTATTATTCTGTGTGTGTGTTTGCAGCGAGCTAAAAAAAAAAAAGGAAAGTCAAAACTATACGTGACTAATTGACCTAATAGGTATGACCCGTTCTTGCTTGGGTTCCGGAGCCATCGAGAGGGATTAGGAGAAGGTAGGGAGGGAGGAATGACGAGAACGGCTGCAATAGTTCCCCCGGTGCCCGTCAAGGTCGCAGCGGAGACGACAACTTCTAAAATCAGCTGTTCATGTTGGCAAAGAGGGCAGCTTGATGGAGCGCCTCGCCCGCAGTCGGTACTTTCAGAGTCAGGTGAGGGTGAGGGGTGCACAAGCCATCCATCCATTGGCGGGTTTAAGTGGGGACCTTTTAGTCAGCATTAAAAAAGAAAAAAAAAATAGAAAAGCAGGGCGTACGACGTCCCTTACAGTCTGCGTGTGTGTAGGCGTGTGTGCGTGTGTGTGTGTGTGTTGAAAGCTTTTAGGAAGGAGAATTCGAGAGAAGAGGAACCAGTGAGAGACAGACAAAATGAAAAGAGAGACCGTGAGAGGGGCTTATCTCTTGGCCTGCAGACAACAGTTCTTTTTCAGAGCTGGAGCCGTGTAAACAGGGCTGGGGGCTAAGTGTGTTCATCCTCAGGGTGCACGAGCCAGAGGGGCAGCAGCTCATCCACTAATGCAATGGCTGCAGGTCAAACACACTCAGAATTTATATATATTTATATATATATAAAATACACTATCTATGAAACACCTGTCATGACAGTGTCTGTACCGGAACCGTTTGTCTAATAATATTTAGAAAGTTCAGACGTGAACATAAAAGATTCCTCTGTCCTTTCTTGCTTGCCTTCTGTTTTAATATTTATTTATTTTTTTATTTCAGACTTCACAGATTTGAGTCCCCTGCCCTGCAGAAGCATCGTATCCATCTGTCTTGCGTCACCATTGCTTCGCAGAGTCATTTGTAACAACCAAAAATAGCTTTGGTCTACATTTAGGCAATGACATCTGCTGCGACCTAAATGAAGGCAATACATA
>CAEGAD010022736.1:0-66747 GCA_903067055.1 Poeciliopsis paucimaculata
TATTCAGCCTGTTGTTGCCTCTATTCTATTTTTATTGCCTTTCAAGATGACATGTCTGTTCTTGGTGTTGGATTTTAGCAAATAAATTTCCCCCAAAACTGCGACTTATACTTCGGTGCGACTTATAGTCTGGAAAATACAGTACTACAAGTGTTGTTTGCACTAATAATGTTTTCGAACCGAATAAAAGAAGACAGACTTAAGTTGCTTTGGCAAAAACAAACATTTTCTTTCAGTCAGTTGGTAACACAATATAAATAATTTTATCGTAGCTGTTGAGATGCAGTTAGTCAGCATGGGGTGCAGTGCTGTGTATCGTAATAATGTTCAGAAACAAAGTTTCTGAGACACTTTCCACCGGTATCTTCAGGTTTTCTTTTTAGTGACCCTCACTTAAGCCAACTATCCTCTATTGCTTTTAAACACAGTCCCTTGGTAAGCTAGCTGTAGCGTCGCACTTTGACGCTACAAAGTGGTTCACCACAGCATAGTCAGCCACGAACGCTAAAGTTAGTTAGTATAGCCACTGATGATGCGGAATAAACATTAAGTTGTTTCTCCGTCATTAGCACATTGAGCAGCGAGTACATGAGGATGATAAACAATTGCTTTCTTAGCCAATACAGCTATTCTCATTCTGAGGTTCCTAATTTTTACACTATAAACTTATTTCTTACTTCACTTACAGACAAGGAAATATGGATTGGGCTTCATTTGGAAGTCTGGGATGTAGAGCCACTTGATCACATTGTTGGCAGTCATATGGTTTGGAAACCTCCAGGGATAATCTGGAAAGAAAAACATCATGAGACGGGCGTTTAAAACATGTGAAAACGTCAACAAGGTTAGTTTTGTGAAGAACTTTTACAGTTAGGATGTAGGATGTTTATTTATACATATTTGTAAAATAAAAAACATGATGCAGATAATCAGAAAAAAAAATTAAGCTCCTTTACCTTCACACTGTTGTGCTATTGCCATCTGCAGAAATACACAGCTCCCAGTCAGAAACAACCAATCAGAACCAGGAGGAGTGTCTTGACTCTGTCAATCATGCTTGTGTACACACTGCTCACACCCTCCCTCTTATTCTCTAATATGCTACACACAACGGAGCCCGTCAGTTTTTATGGATCCTACGTTGTTTTTCCACAATTTGCACATTCATAAGCGAGTACATGAGGACGATTGACAACGCTAAAACCCACCTCTGTGCTCTGATTGGTTGTTTTTGGTCGGGACTGGAACAGTTCTACAGACTGCAGTGGTTGCTCATGGAGAAGGTGGAGGAAATGTATCTTTTCACAGATTATTTGTCTCATATTATGCTGTCAAAACATGGTGATAATTTGAATAAATATGTAAAATAAATGTTATATACTGCAGCTTTAAATCTACTATCTTCATTAGGATAAGATTAAAAAACACAAAATGCTCAGCCAGGTTTTGGAAACGTATGGTAACAGGAACAAAACTAGTTTTAAGTTTAAGGATCAAATATCTGGACATAATCCAGGGCATTCTAGATAAAAACCAGGCAGAAATTTCAGCCTTATTGTGATTTATCCAAGCGCACAAACCTTTACAGGCAGCCGGTGGGATCCCGATGCACACAAAGTACTGGACCGTGAGCATGCTTGCCAGGAAGAAGCAGTACTTTGACCAGATCTCAGCGATGGCTTTTCTTCTGCGTCTGTGCATGACCGCGATGAGGGCGAAGGCGTGGAGCATGGCGTAGAAATCCATTCGCTGACCAATCACGTTCACCACCAGCAGCAGGCACGTCTGCGACACCCAGCAGAGGCGTCAAACACCTCTCCATAAAACACACATTCACTACGTCACTGAACTTTCTACCTCTAGTCCAAACTTGTAGAAGAAGTAGTTGACGAAGTATTTAACGAAGCTGACGATGCCGATGTCGAGGTGCTGGCGAGTGACATCATGGAAGATGATTCTGGCTGCGGGAGGCGACAGTTTGTTCCTCAGCCTGAAGTACTGCTGATGGCGATAGATGGTCACCTCAAAGGCCAGCAGCGCCAACATCAACAGGTTGTTCTGCAACAGTAACATTATTTTGCTTTGGTTAAAGCTTTTACTGAACAAAAAATCAGATATTGATTCAACATTTAAAGGGTTGTATGTTTTCCAAGCACATACTGTCATTTTATAGCACAAACATGTAACTATATTAACATCAGTTGTTATAAAAATGTAATATGTAAAACCTTAACAGTCTACTGCCCTGAACTCCATTGAAAACCTCCTGGTTTTTCCACCAAATATTGATTTCTAAACTCTTCCTGAGTTAAAACATTAGTATTGTTGTTTCTAAATGAACACAAACTTGTTTTATTTAAATTATTTGAGGTCTGAAAGCAGTGCATCTTTTTATTATTTTGACCGTTTCTCATTTTCTGCAAATAAATATTAAATCTGTGCTTGGAATTTCAGAGACATGCTGTCAGCAGTTCATAGAATAAAAGAACAATCTTCATTTTTCTCAACCATATAGTTACAAAGAGTAAAATCAGAGAAACTGGTCATTTTAACTGGTTTCTTAATTTTTTCCAGAGCCGTAGGACTTAAAAGAAATTTTACTTCCCGATTGAACTCCTTGAAATTGGGCCTCTGTCTCTTTAAGAAGCTCCTGCTCATCCTGAAACTTCAGGAAGTGATCACAACATGGCCCCTCTATTAACCCTTTGACAATGTTTTTACCAGCATTACTATAATGAGTTTAGCAGATGCTCAGTTTCACTAGGTGTTTGCTGATTGCAGCCTGGCTAGTCTGAAGGAGCTGAGTGGGGGGAGGAGCTACATCTCAAAGGCGGGGCTAGATCCCACCAGGCGTTTTGCACAGCTGAATGGTTGCCATGGAGATTAAAGGATTTCAAACATGCATGAAAGAACAATAGCAACAGTCCAGGTTTGATTTGAATGAAGGAATAACGTTATATTAAAAGTTAAATCTATTTTACATAAAACTACCCCTTTAAATGTTAGAAATCAGAGGAATAAAGACAATCTGTTTGCAGTGGTTTCTTATAGTGAAGTACTTCAGTATATTTTCCATGTATCAACTTTTACGGCACTATATTTCACATTCAGTATCTGTACTTTCACTATATTTCTATAATGTGTTGCGTCATGTGAAGACAAAAAAGTAAATCTTCAACCTATATGTACATTTCTTTGTTTATCAAGCTTTTTGATGAAAGTAGCAGTATATTTAACCCCTCAGATGCTCTATATAAAGGTGGTTTTACATATTTATGAAGACTTCCTGCTCACCCTGAGGTATCTGAGCAGGTCTTCGTTATCCTTCTTCAGGCCGACCCAGTTGCCGAGGTCAGATGTGCTGTTATACAACGGCGTCTTCACAAGCATCTTCTTAACATCTGCAGTGTAGAAATCTGGCTGTGCACAGAAGGAGAAATTCTTTTTAATGATTTTAATTAAACTAAATATGAACACCACCATGGATATGAAGTATTTACAGCGGAATTTAGAGATTTACATGCACCGAATAAAAACACAAGCAGATTTGTTCTCACTGTCTGAAGTTAAATCAGACCAAACCTCTCCTGTTTTAGCTTAGTCAGAATTACTGAAATAATTTAAATTTCATTAAAAAAAAACAATAATGAGAATTAAAAGTTTACATACACCTCAGTACTTGGTAACCTTTGAACTCTTATGTTTAGGGTTATTGTTTTATTCCATTTAGCTTTAACTTCCTCATTGTTGCTCCAATATTTCTACACAATGTTCTTTCCTTATGATGGTTTCTATTGCACCAGTTCGTCCTGCAGCAAAACAGCCCCGCAGTATGATGCTGCCACTTCCAAACTTCATGGATAAGATGGTACAAGCATCCAGGTTTTTCCACTTTACTTTCTTCAGACAACAGGACGCGTCTCTTTTGGAGTAGATGCCTTTCAGCCAGCATCTTCACCAGGTTTTAAGCCTTTTTGCTGGAGTCAATCTGCATATTTTAAATCAAAACATGTAAATTTCTGAGTGGCGTCATGGTTGGACTTTCCCATTATATTCTATTCTCTAATATAAATGTTTGAACAGAAGAACGAGGCACCTTTAAGGATCGACAAATTGTTTCTAAGGATGAACCAGACTTATGAAGCTCCTTGATTCTCTTCTTAAAATCTTGGCTGAATTATTTTTCCCAAACCAGAAAGCAAAGAGTTTGAGGTGTGACTCCAATTAACTCAATTAGAGTCACACCTTTTTTTTATTATTTAAAGAGACAGTAAACATTCTGTATGCAAACTTTTGATAATGAAGACATTAATAAGTAAATCTTGTATCTTCATTATTTTATCAAATACATATAATTTTGATAATGCTGGCTGACCTGATTTAATTACAGATAAAATGTAAAACACAAAATCTCACCAAGTATTTTTTGTCTAGTTTGTCTAGTTTCAAGTGCAAACAAGTGCAAAAGACTAAAAATAAATTACAAGTAACTTCTCAGCCAGAAATAGGAGGTAGTTTTTTCAATTAATATTAAGGAATTACAGACTTAAAACAAGCTTTTTGCAGAAAAGTGACTTGAAATAAGACAAAACTAACTTAAAACTCTACCAAGATATTTCCACTAGAAAGTAAAACAGAAATACGTAATTTAGATTTAATGTTTTTGCAGCAGTGTATGTAAACTTCTGGTTCTAACTGTTTGTTCAATGCAATGAAAATGAAATGTTTACAGTAATGAAGCTTTCAAAGCAAATAAACAGTTTAGTGACACAAACTGATCCATGCAGTAATAATAAAACAGGTTAAACAGGTGAAGGGGATATTTACTACGGTGCAGTTGTATTTTGGGGGGTCTATAGTCTTCAGCTGGTACAACATTTTGCACACAATGATGACACACGTCCAGACAGTGCAAACACTGGAGGCAAGAGGTCGGTACTGGCTGTAGGGCAGCGCGAAGGCCCACGACGCCAGGAACACATAGTTGAGCAAAGACACCTGCACAGGAGACAATACAGGTGATGAGGACATGAAAATGGTCACATTAAGCTTTTTCCCCACTCAGAATGACAGAAATACTTCTTTATTTATGTTCTTTTTACGTAACGTTGAAGACAACAAATCTAAGAAGTAAAAAAAAAAAGATTTTTAGTATTAATCTAATACTTTTGATATTATCTCTATGTGTAATTTCCAGCATAATGACAAGAAAAAATAGGTCTAAAAATGTATTACTGTTTCTTTTAGTGTCATTCTGCTGAATACATTTAGTACTTTTATCCATTTTTAAAAGGTCTTAGCAGGAAATGATGGGTTGAACAGATCTCTTTAAGGTGATGCATGTTGAAAAACCGCTAGACTTGGTTTGACTGGAGACTAAAGTTGCAACATTAGTAAGATTTTCAGCTGGTTTTTCACAGTTAACAATAATTGAAGACCCTGTTCCCCTCCTCGCCTCTGGGGGCGCTGCAACAAGAACCACTGAAGGAAACGACACAAAAACCTCAGAAGAAGACATCAGCGTAGCTTCCTTCTTCATAAAATGTAAACAAAAATTAATTAACTCACTTTTGTTTTGGTTGCATTTACCTAGAATGCCCTGCGCTATAGTCCACCCCCTGCTTTTGGAGCAGTTTCTGATCCACTTGGCGTTCACATAAGCATTCAAACTGCACCAGAATTCATTTAAACCGAACCTGGACATAGATTTTTAGGTGGACCAGAGGTCACCTTTTGGTCTGTATTAGAGTTTGATTGCTCATCGCACCTCCACCAAATGAACCAAACTTTCAAATTAGAGTTGGATTAAAGTGAACTAAACATGGCAGGTGTGAATGAAACTCTAGTTAACGGGACTCAAAACAAGTCCACTTTTTTTCAATCATACCACTTTACTTTACTCCATCACATTAAATGCTGACAGAAACTCATTAAAGTTTGTTGTTTTAACAAAGTAAAAAAGTTTAAGGGGTACGAATTTTTCTGTAAGGCATTGAAATTGCAGGGCTACAATGGAGTATAATAATAAAAAAACATGGAGTTATAAGTTTCTACCCCTCCACATTCTCTACATTTTTTAGAAAATTAAACTGTACTAAAAATATAGAGTTTAATTTGACATATTTACAAGAAAACACTTAATTTGTGAGAAAAAAAATGCAAAATTTTCAAGACAGAAAGCATAAACCTACAGTATTAAGCCAAGTTATTCTCTGACAAGTCAGAAATTTGTAAGAAAGAAAACTCTGAATTTTTCAGGAATTATTAAGTCAGTTGCAGCACAAAAAGCCAGAATTTCTGCTTTTTCTTTTTTTGTTTTTATCATAAATTATGCCTTTAGTCACGGAAAGTTGTAATTTTTTCACGCAAATTTACATCTTATCCACATCTTTACTAAAAATGTTTGGGTTTTTTTGACAAAAATATAATCTACAGTGGTCCCAACAGCTTCCCGTACTCAAGCATTAAGTATTAGATTAATTTGAATAAATGTTTCTTGAAATCTAACAGGTATTTCTTTGTATTTTCAGATAGCTAATCAATAAATAATGCAGCTGCTGAAGCTTCCTTACCTCCTTGATGCAGACGATTACGATGTAGCATGATACAATCTTGATGATGTGGATTTCCAGCAGCCACCAGATGAACAGCTGCAGTTTGTGGAAATACTCCAGGAACTTGAGGAAGAGCACAGAGAGCCGGTCCACCACCAGATGCCATTTATTCTTCAGATCTGAAGGAATAAAAAAACTCTGTAAACGTTTCAAATACTCCACATTCCTCACGTTTTCCTTCACTTTCAAACAGAGTTAAATTTTAAAGTGGTGTTAGAAATAGTTCACCAGGGTTTATGTACATCTTTTGAAACATTTCTAGAATTTTTTTTAATTCATTTTTAATCTAAACCAGATTATCTGGTTTAGATTAGTAAAAATCTAAAGTAAAAATCCAGAAAGTTTAGCCCTTCACTTTTATTTCTAATAGTTCTATTAAAGTTAGAACAGAGAAGAAATCTTATTACAATAGAAGATATTTGTCTTTAAATAACCAACTATTTCTGATTCTCTTGCTAAGAGCACATCTACCCAGAAATGCATAAACAAAATCTTAATGTAGCTCCGCTGGCAGATTATTCAGCGACAACATGGAAAAAATATCTTTATCTGCCAGTGAAACTAATACTTTTTAATCAATATCAAGAATTATTGGTATAAAAAAAGCTCCTTCACATTTTGGTGAAATGTTACTTATAAATTCGTTTTGGCTTTTGTGCTAAGGTATTTGGACTAGAAACCAGATAAAAAATACAAATCCTCAAACCTTAGCATTAAGGACTAAGACAAAAACGACGGATGGAAATCATGCAAATAATCTTAACTGAGCAAAAATCCCATTTCCTGTCTGTCTAACTGTGTTATTGTTTTATTTTTTCCCATGGACTTCTATAATTTTGTCAAATTGAATTTTTTTGCAGAGGTCGTTCACATTGCCACACACACACGCGAGCTGTATGTGTTCTGCAGTGTGAACGGGCAAAGGATCTGAAAATGCAGCGCCTGCGCAGTAGAGGGCGCAATAACGTCAGCGTACTCGGTGTTCTGCCAACCGCCATAAGAAGAAGAAGCGCTCCGTGTTTGCAGAAGTAAACATGGAGGCTAACGGTGAAGCGTAGCTTAGATGTTTGACGTTGTCCGACCGCAGCAGCACTTTAACAACTTAATCCTCATTAAGTCCCTCATGGTTGTTGTTATTCTTCCCGCCTGCGCAGAATATTGACATTTGAAGAGTATCAGTGACGTTCAATTCGGATGAATGCGACCTGGACGTTAAGTCGCATTTGAATCGGATACGTATCGGATATGCAAGTGGCCTGGGTCGCATTGGAAAAGAATCCGACCTGTGTTGTTCAGACTGTCATGAAAAGGTCAGATACGGGTCGTATTACGTAAAAACAAAATCTGAATTGGGTCTATTCAGCCTGCAGTGTGAACGCAGCCTAAGTTACTGCAACCTTAACTTTTATTAATGACAAAAATTTGATTTTATTTTTAAGTTTTGATTTTAAGCTTAAAAAACACTTTAAAAAACATTTTCACTAAAAACAGAAAGGAAACGTAGTCTAAATTTTAAATTTAAGTTGTTTACTCTTCTATAGCTCTTGTTCTCTTAGCTTTACAGTTTCTTAGCAATGTTACCATCAAGTTGGGTTGGATGCATAAATGATTACAGCAACAAGCTAGTCAAATAATGGGATTTAATTCGTTTTTCAAGTTTAAGTTTTAAATAATTCAAATTTCTCTTTGAGGACAGCAGTGGAGAATATTAAGAAGTGTTTTCAGTGACCTAAACATGCTCAAAAATGGGTTCAGATTCCAAACTTTACGTTTAACGATCTGAGAAATAGGAGGTAGTGTAAAACCCAGTTTTATATTCTCATAAAGGATATAAAATGTCCAACATAGAGCGTTTTCAACAGAGGCCTTGTTGTTTGGATAAGAACGGATATAGCAGCGACAGCTCATTATAAACCAAAAGGTCCCGCGGGGCCTTGTTTTATTACCTATTTTATTTTCTGTGTGCATAAACTGCATTTTAATTTAAGACCAGCTTGACTTTCTGAAGCCGAAGTAGATGAGAAAGTGAACTACGCGCTGCATGAGAAAGTAAAACGGGAAATAAATCCTCCGAATGCACAAAATCTGTAAGGAGACATGATTTTTACCACTTGGGCTGCTTTGATTAACGAGCAGCTGGTGAAGCTGAATTTTGGTAGAGAGCTTTAACAAACTGTACGCCACAGGCTAAATACGCACAGGAACGGGTCTGAATGAAACTGCTACCAAATAAAAAACACATGTAAACACTGGATTCGACATGATGCAAAGTGCGTACAAAGAAAAGCCTCTAGTGGGCGTACAAATGTTGTATTTTCACCAGTCCATACAACTTTAAGATGTTTTGCTGGTAAATTTGGATTCTTTTAGAGGTGAATACCCAGTTATACTCAAGTAGGAGCAGCACTACTTCAACATATTTTTACTGAACTTAAAGTAAAAAGTAGCCATCCTGGAAATTACTCAAGAGTAAAAAAAAAGTACCGTATTTCCTAATCAATCAATCAATCAATCAATCAAATTTTATTTGTATAGCCCATTTCAGCAGCAAGACATTTCAAAGTGCTTTACATAATAAACACAAAAACACAAAGTCATGCAACATAGAATTAACAATCAAAAACTACATTAACTCAAATGCCATAACAATGCAAATAAAACCTTTTTAATATTTGACCTACCAAACTCAGTTAAATGTGATGTTTAACCTACCAAACTCAAATTAATGTAATATTTAACCTACAAAATTCAGTCAAAATTAATATTTAACCTACAAAATTCAGTTAAAATTAATATTTAACCTACAAAACTCAGTTAAAATTAATATTTAACCTACAAAACTCAGTTAAAAATTAATATTTAACCTACAAAACTCAGTTAAAATTAATATTTAAACTACAAAACTCAGTTAAAATTAATATTTAACCTACAAAACTCAGTTAAATGTGATATTCAACCTGCCAAACTCAGTTAAATGTGATATTCAACCTATATCACACATACAAGCCGCTACTTTTTCCCCACACTTTGAACCATGCGGCTTAAAGCCCGGAGCGGCTTTTCTGCAGAATTTTCTTCAACCACCAGGGGGCTCTTCAGCAGGAAGTGAATCATTGGAAGTCAAAATTGGAAATCAAAGAAGAAAGTGCTGCTTTTCATTTAGAACAAGCACATGCTAGCAGCAGGCAGAGCGTAAAAATGATTTCAAACTTATACCTGCTCATCATGGAAACCACCTGAAGAAGCTCATATGATTTTAAGTTGAGGACCATCGATCTGGCAGTACAGATCAATAGTCGCTTAATAGCAGATTTATTAAGGACGCAGCCCTCTGCGGCTTATAGTGAGGTGCGCTTTATTGTATGAAAATACGGTATTTGGTTAAAAAGTCTACTCAAGTACTGAGTAACTGATCAAATTATCAATCATTTAATACAATAAAATCACATGTTCAGATGGAACAAAATGTAAAGTTAAGTGGGAATTTTGGTGATTTAAAGACCAAAGTGACAATAAGTCTTATAAAAAATAAGAAAATCAGGGAAAAAACTTTTTTTCAAAATCAGTTTCTTTCAATAAAAAAACTGCAGGTGTGAGTCTGTGTCTGGTGAATTTTTAGTTAAAACATGTTTTGTTTTTTGTTTTTTTCATTCACCTGGTAGAAAAATTAAGAAATTTTACTCAAATGACTAAAGTAAGAGTAGAAAGTACAGTGAAGAAAAAATACTCCTAAAAGTAAAGTTACTCAAGTAAATGTAATTGAGGAAATGTAACAACTTACACAGCTCTGGACTCCTTTATGCAAATTTTGTTTTAATTAAAGCCTCGTTCAAGGGTTTCAGAGAATAAAGAGCTTGTACAAGGTCAAGCCACGGCATCCGAATCCGATTTAGGTCTGGACTTTGACTAGGCCACCATAAAACATTCAAAAAGTCTTCATTTTGTCTACTTTTTAGAACATTTATGAGTCAAAATGTTGGTCCTAAAGTGTAAGAGGTGTAATTAAAGGGGACCGATTATGCAAAAGTCTCATTTTGAACATTCTTATTCTTCCATTTGGGCCTAAATTGCTTCTAAAAGAGGCATTTGGTGTTTTGAAAATGACCTGTTTTAAAATCTTCCCAATTGTTGAGTCTCTGCGCCGTTACCTAGCAACCAAAGCTGACCTCCAGCACATTTGGTCAACTGGTTTTATAGCTGTGCAATGGCTCCTGAAAAGTGTTATTTTGTCGACTTACCATTCAGAAACAACTTGCTGTATTCTTGTTGGTCGTGCAGGAGGCTCCACTTTTATTTTTCCGATACGTATTGTTGTGTAATTGTGCATCTGTTTTCAGCTATTTTCACGTATGAGTGTAACTGTTGAGTTCGGGGCGTGGCCAGCAGCAACTTATTTAGATTTAAAGTGACAAGACGCTCTAAAACAGCTCTAAATAGGCAGAACTGAACAACTAAAATCTCATTATCCAAGAAAGATTTTGTGCAAAAATGTAAACCAACATGTTTTGTATCGACCGTAGACATTTCTTTGAACCGGCCTGTTCAAAGAAACGTAACAGATCACCTTTAAGGTAAAAGTTGTAAGCTTTTCTGTAATTCATAACTTAGTTTAAATTCAGAACTTTTCCATTTTGTTTTGTTTGGTGAACTAATAGATAAAAAATATAATTCCTTATTCGGAGAGCGCCGCCTGGTGGCCGCGTACCTGAGCTCTGCTCCGTGCTCGGCTCCGGCTCCGTCGCGGCGCTGCAGTGCTGGCTCTCCTCCGTGCTGGACTGGCGCTGGTCGGAGAAGCTGTTGGGTATCTCGTGGCTCATGTTGGCGTCGGCCACCAAAACGAGCGCCTGCTCCTTGTCGTTTCCCGGGCCCCAGCTCCGCTCCTCCGCCTCCAGCTCCTCCTTCTCCCTGGGCAGTGCCGCCTCCACCGAGCTCGCACTGAGCATGCTGAGGTCCTCCAGGCTCGCTGCGGGCTCCGCCAGTCTGAAAACATGAAAACGACATTTAGTCCTGGATATATGTGCAAATATCAGTCTGCACATGTCCGCTTTATTACACTTATGAGGACCTCTGGGAATGTCTGCTTTCCGCCCTTAAAGTTCGTACTTAGATTATTTTTCTATCCTCTGAAGGATTTTGTGGTTCTTTTTGAACCCTGGTGCAGATTAGGTATACTTGTTGTCGTTTGTTAATCTAATCACCAATTTATAGTCACAAAAAGCAGTAAAACTATTCAGTAAAGGGAATATTATGACACCAGCAGAGTTGGGTAGTAAATGTTTATATTTACTTGTGTAACTTCTTTTTACTACTCTGTACTTTTTACTTTTACTTGAGTAACTTTATTGAATTTGGGTTACTGTTCTTATCTAAATATCACTTTTTAGATAAGAAAAAGTGATAAGAAACCTCTTGAATGCAATATAAAGTCACTTTTTTCTGTTCATTGAATTGCTTTTCACAAACTGGTGCGTTTGCGTCCATTCTGAGTCTCCGTTGGACCTAAAGAAACAGCTGTAGCTTTATTTTACGACGTAAATGTCTTGTAAAAAAACCCCCAAAAAACAGTGATTGTAAATGGCCACGATTATTTAAATGACACTTTTTAAGAACATATGCTTTGAAACGACTAATTGCGATTAATCTATTCTTTAAACAATTGTCAACTAATTAAGTAATTGATTAATGATTAACTGGAGAATACATAGTCAAAAAAGCTATAAATTTTGCATTTAACATTTTAAAAACTGCCACTGTCTGTAAATATGTTTCATTCAAAACTTGTTGCGTTGCAGTTTTAGCTCCACTTGGTTCAATTTCTGTACAACAAATCTCCTGTTAAGCGCCTCTTGTTATCCATTTATTAATCAGTTAATCCTAAAAATAACCATCAGATCAATCCGACACCGGATTCATGTTAAGTCAAGCAGAAACGGCTGAACTTTCACAATATTGAAAGTATTTTTGGAGCTGCAGATGCAGCCTTTGCTACAAATGATCAAGTTTTCACTAAAAAATACCATTTTAGGCAATAAAATTTTTGTTTCCCTGAATTATTTGTGTATTTGCATATCTCAATGAATTTCTAATAATGTATAAAAAGAAAAACAAAAAATATGCAGAATTTTTAAAACCGATTAATCAATTAATCGTCAGAATAATTGATTAATCGTCAAAAACTGTTAATTGTTGGAATGCCAAACTGGTCTTTTCCTCTAAGTGTTTCACACTAGGAAGAAAAAGCTGAGATATTTGTTTTTGGGACAAATCCTATTAACTTTTTGGGGGGGAAAGTTTATCAAGCATCAGCAACTCATTAGAAGTTTGCTTTTATTGTCAATAAAAAGAAGCTGCAGCTCTAAAGCTGTGGAGCTGAAAAACGCAGCAGACCTGCACTGACATGTAGAAATCATTTCCATGAACGAAACTCTGTAAAGCCATTTTCTGATGAGTTAGTTTAAAGAAACAAAGTCCTCATAAGTGCATTAAAACTCATTCACATTGATGCAGAAGTTAAATCGGGATTCCTCAGCCTTAGACTGCAACTTGCGCAGTGTTTCATCAGCATAGTTATCATAAAGCGGTGCACATTCCCTATGCATTCTTTACAACAACCAATGGTATTCCATCACTTTCTTCTTGCAGCAGTTAAATAGCAGCTGAAGGGAGGCAGGGGCGCCGTTCAAAGTCTCCTCAGGCAATGGAGCGCTGTCAAAGTTCGGGTTTGGCTTTCATGAACCGGCCGCATATCAAGGCAAGCATTCTGCCATCCAGCAGTCAACACTTACTTGCTCTGTTGAGAAGGAATTTTTTCTTTGATGCTGCTCAGGACAATAAAGTTACACAGATGTGAATATTAACAACGAGTCGTAGATCAGACCTGAAAATCACTCAAAGAGCCACACAGACTTTAAAAAGCAGGAAAACTGGGAGGTCGGGAGGACAGAAGGGTGGTGGATCATTGGGACGGTACCGAGGAGAAAGACGACGTTCTCACAGATCCAAACATGCTGAAAAAAACGCTTTTGTTAAATCGTGTCAAACTCAAGGCCCGGGGGCCAAATCTAGCCCGCCGGAGCTTCTTATAAGGCCCCAAAGGGTCGCATAAATAATAAACACGACCTTCAAGATAACAGTTCAGTGATTAAATAGCATTTTATCAGTCAAATCAAAACAGTTTTTATCTGTAGACTGCCTCATTACATGAATCAGTCACTCCAGTTTTTTGGGATTCCAAAATTGCAAAAATTTAAATGAACAAAAAAACCCAAACTTTTAATGCTGTTCTAAAAATATGAGTTTATTAGAAATTTTAAGGAAAGATGATCAAAAACATTACATTTAAGAGAAACCATCTCCACCTTGCAGGTGGAAATAAAAATATTTCTTACATCTATTACTCTGCTGCCTCAAGCTAACGCACCGTCAAGTTATACACTGCAAAAACACAAAATATTACCAAGTATTTTAGTCTACTTTCTTGTGCAAATATCTTAGTTTGCACTCAAAATTAGATGAAACAAACTTACAAGAACTTTTCAGCAAGAAATATGAGCTTTTTAAGTCAATAATTCCTTAATATTGATTTAAAAAATGTCCTTCTGGCAAATTATTTCACTTTTAACATGGGAAAAATGTCTTATTATGACTTAAACAATCTGCCAGTGTGTTATTTTTAATAATATTAACGAATTATTTACTTCAAAAAGCTGCTATATCTTGCTGAAAAGTTACTTGTGTCTAAGATATTTGCACTGAAGACTACACAAAAATACCTGGTACCACTGTTTTTGCAGTGTAGTCCATGATTGATGTGGCAATAAACAACAACAACAACAAAAAAACACATTTACATGAGCTCAAATATTGCAAAATGTTTTGGAAATATTTCTGAATCCGTGATTTTCATTGCAAAACTTTAAAAAAATCAAAAACAATCGTGATTCTGGAGGGACTGATTAGTGTGAAGAGTTTGGTTAAATAATATCGAATTGTTACTTAATTTCAAGTAATAATCGAATGCAGAAACAGCTGTTTATTAATACTTCAACAGTTTATGGTTTTATCAAAAAATTCTGGCATAACCGGTTCATGAAAATGAGTTTGACACCCCTGAGTTAGAGGAATTTATGTCTTAAGAACGTTTTAGGGCTACAAGCAAAAGGCAAAAATTAAAACACCTGAAAAGGAAAAACCAGTCGTGTGACGTGAAACATCTCAAATCCAGGGGAAAGTGATTACTGTGCAGCAACGGTAGAGTCCAAAAACAAGGAAAGAGGAAAGATTTGGGGAAGGGAAGGACACATCCGGAGGTGAATGGAGCTGAAGATGGGGACCAGAGAAAAAGCGAGCAGATACCCACCTATTTATGATCAAATCGACACGTTCTCTGACTTTAATATGGCTGTGAGAGAAGGGCGGCAGAGAAAGTATGGCAGCGGGTCACAGGTCAGGAGCGGCGAAACAAGATGGAAACCCACAAGAAACAAAACAACCAACCAGCGCTCAAACTGGTGAGCACACTGGTTCTACTGGAGAAAATCTGAAGAAAAGTGGCTTCAACAATGGCTTCATCTGTATGTCTAACTAACTGTTATACTTATTATAAAACCAGGAAGTAGCAGTGAAATACTAGTCAGCATTTTATATGTATATATGTTATTCAGAGAACAACCAAATAGAAAAAAAAAATATATATATATATATATATATATATATATATATATATCAAATTATTATTATCAAATTGTAGGACAAATGCCCTTGATGCGCCTAATACTAGAGAAAGACATTTTGGTTATTAACTATCTGCGAGGTAGATACAAAGAAATTAGTTGTTATAAGGAACAACAGCCAAAAAGATGACGATATAAACTCAGAAAATTGTGAAAAATGGGGAAAATTGTTGGTGTGGCGTTTTCCATTTACTTTACTTTTAAAGTTACCTGTTATTTTTAATCATGTCCAAGTTACACCAATGGGATTGGCTAACTTTATGCTAACTTTTTTGGGGCTAGCCTTCTTGGAAAAGTCTAGAATTGTCCCCTCCAAAAAAAATATATAATTGAAGAAACATTTGCATTTGAATAATATCAACATGAAAAGGCAAAAGAAACAAAGAACGAAATAAAGCTGCCATTTATCTCAGAAAAAAAAAAGAATGGATTTCTAGGTCCCCCCTACCATTGTTAGAACAATGGTTCAGTCCAAACTATGGGAGGAGCAACAGCAGCTGATTGGTACAGGCTTCCTTAGAGCCACTGAAGCTAGCTGCTAGCTGTTAGCTCTGGCTCTGCAGCACAAACATAAAACCCTCCAGTAAAGCAAAAAACATTTAAACCTTTTATTTAGTTTCACTGCTCAATAAGAAGGAAAACATTAACAATAAAGATCAGACTGCAGTTTGTTATTTCATTGATTTTGCTGAATTATGATAAGCTGCCTTAGTAGCAAAACTGCTACCCTGTTTCATAGACTTAAGCTTTTTTGTCAAAGGTAGCAAACATTTTATTCATATTTAATTATTTAACTTTTAGTTAATTAGAAGAGTTTGAAACAGGAAGGAGAGTAGACCCAGCTCTGTGTGTGGGAGCCGAGAACAGATAGAAAAAACAGAAAGCTATGCCTTTATTTCTCACCGTCTGCAATGTAGAGCCTTTAAAACCACTAAATAAAATCTGAATATTTTTCTGCATAAACCCTGCCGCTTTAAGTGTTATGTTTAAGTTATGAAACTCCCCAGATACTCATTTCTATCTACTTATTTTCTCTCAGCCATCCAGGACATGACAAAACTAAAAATGGCTTAAAAATAAAGCAACTTAACAAGTTATAATTTAAATAGGCCATAACTTGTATTGGGAGCCATTTCAATAAATCCATGTTTATAGAAACTTTATGAAGAGCAGTTACTCAAAGTCTTATCTAGAACCTTACATTTTAGTAAATGTGTAGCTCAGATTAGTTCAGTGAAACTGAACAAAACTCGTATAGAAGCAACATTTGAATTTTAGTTTTACTTCTCAATAGTTTGTTGATGTGTATTACTAGTCATTTTTGGTCCTGCAGCTTGAATGTGGCTTAAAAACTTTTTAAATCATGTCTTACGTTACATTTCACTGTAACTTATTTTTTTAGTTGCAGATGCATCTTTTGCTACTAATGATCAAGCGCACATTAAAGGAACGCTGTTACTGCAATTTATGTAAGAACATTTTGATTTTTATTTAAAAGAGGAATTTAATTATCTGCTTTTTAGATCTTGTAATGTATGTCTAATTTTGTATAAAACATGATTAAGTTGAAAAATGAAAAATTAGCTGAATGTGGGAAAAAATTCCCGATTAATCATCAGAACAACACACAAAAATATTAAATTAAATTTTACACTTTTAATGATTACATAGCAAGCATTTTTTTTAGTTAGAGCTAAAACATTTGCCAACAATTGCATACCATCCACAGTTCATCTTTAGGTCTATATGACGGTCACCACAGAACCTCCCAGGACTTTATAACTTTTTAAGTAATCCCTGTGAAATCTTACAAAATAAATAAAATATTACGCTGTTCCTTAAAAATAAATGTGAATCTAGCCTCACCTGTAGATGGTGCTTTCTTCTTTGGCTATCACGGCCTGCAGGTCGGTGAGCTGCAGGAAGGGTTCGTGGAAATAGTGCAGGTGGAGGATACACACCAGCAGGAAGGAAGTGGGAATAAAGATCCGAGTGAACAGCATGGAAACTGAAAACCGCTCCAGACCCAAGTCCTTCAACCTGCAACAGATTTAAAACAACAAAACAAAAAGAGGAGATCTGAAGTTACACGTGATGTAAAACTGTTAATATTTTTTATTTTCTCATTACTTAAATGCAAGGAGCTATGAAATTATGGTACCGAGCTACAGCAGAGCAAACATTTTTAGAATAAAACAAAACACATTTCCCGAGTTTAACAAAACAAATCCACAAATTTTAGAAGTTAAAGCAACGTTTCCAAATGTTTTCCCATATGTTTCACATGTTACTATTAAAGTATATAAATGTGAACACTGAAACAGTGACAATCCTTCTATGAGCAGAAACTACTCTATAAAATTTCAACATGTGAAATCCTACAAATGTTAACCATTTTCCCACATATTACAACATAATATACTTCCCACATGTGAAACCCATGCTGGATAAGATTTCACATGTACAAAGTTTTTCTTTATGCGTTTTCCATGTCACATTACTTGTACATGTGAAACATGAGGAAAAACCACTCCATAAGTCAAATATTTCCCCTCGTGTTTCACATGTTCCTATTAGATGATAAAAATTTCCAAATGTGAAACATACTCTGAAAACCCTACTCTATAAAATTTCGAAGTGAAACCCTACAAATATGAACTGTATTCCCACGTTACCACCAATATGTATTTTCCACATGTGAAGCTATAAATGACTTCACATGTGCAAGGTTTTTCTTGAAACTACATCACATTATTTCTACATGAGGAACATGAGGGAAACTGCTCCATATCTCAAAACTTATCCCACTTTTTTTACAGTACTACTAGATGATAAAAATTTCCAAATGTGAAACATAAACTTCAAATCCTTTTATGTGCAAAAGCTTTTCTTGTGTGTTTCACATTTGGTGGTACTGTATGCTATGTCAACATGTAAAAACAGTTCACATGCGAAATGCTACACATGTGAACTGTTTTCTCACTTTAAAACATAATTTTAAATGTGGAAAATATAATTTCCACATGTGAACCTCAGATGGAAATGATTTCACATGTGCAAGGTTTTCTTTTATGTGCTGCCACTACTCCACATAGCCTCTACATGTGAAACATGTAGGAAACTGCTCCCAGGTGCTTCACATGTTATAATTAGATGAGAAAATTTTCAAATGTGAAACATAAACTTCAAATTTTTTTATGTGCAAAACTTTTCTCATGTGTTTCACACTTTGGTTCTGCATGTCATCTCAACATGTGAAAACAGTTCACATGTAAAACCCTACACAACTTAACTATTTTTCCACATTTTAATATAATATTTCACATATTAGTATTAGATCATAACATTTTCAAATGTGAAACATACGTTGAAAATCATTTTATGTGCAGAAGCTGTTGTTGTGTTTTACATGAAACAACATGTAAAACATGTTTCATGTTGTGTTTCACTTGTAAAACAGTTCACATGTGAATTGTTTTACAACATTTTTTCCACATGTGGGAAAATTTTCCCACATGAGATTCTTCCATGTGTTTCACAAAATATAATGTGAAAACCGTAGAACCTATATGAGACATTTTTATGCATTCTTAAAGAGACAGACGAGAGAACATGTCACAATGACAAATTAATTTGATGTTCCCACATGTGAAATCCATGTTTTTTCTCAGATTAACTTCTTCCTGAATAGTAGCAGTTCACATGTGGAAAAGCTGGTAAAGAATCCAGGGCGTTTCAGGTAAATCAATGGCTTGATGACGAAGCTGTTTGCTCAGATCCAGCTGGGAAGGAAACCTGAGATGAGTCGGCGTCCTGCGGCTCCGATCAGCCGTTACTCACTTGTCGTCCGTCACATTCAGCGCTGATTTCCAGAAGTTGTCGGATCCATCAAACTGGAAGGTGTAGACGATGGTGAGGACCAGCATGGTGTACATCACTACAGTCATCCAGAAGTACTTCAGGATCCTTCTCCACCACTCGTAGTGAACCTGGAGCAAACAGCAGCCATTGGATTGTCTGATATCACTGGGATTTAAACTAAAACGAAGCACAAGATGTCAGGATTCTGAAGCTAAAAGAGATTAAATTTAAATAAGACCGTCATATTATATCGATGTTAAAGTTTAATTCATAGAGACCTTCACAGATATGATACATCAGTTTCATAGAAACACATCTGTTTGTCTTTTAAGGGATAAAACATTAACTAAAAGCCACTCAGCGTCACTAATAGAATCAATCTTTGCTTAAAGGTGACCTCTGATGCTTCCTTGAACAGGTCTACAGTCTTTTGCACAAAATCATTCTTGCATCATAAGGTTTTCTGCTTAGTTCTGCCTGTTCTCGTCACTTTAAATCCAAGTAAGCTGCTGCTGGCCACAAATGCCGACGCAACGTTTACACCCACATGGTTGCAAACAGATGCAAAATTACAGAACCATACACCTTTGAAAAGCAGAAGTAGAGCCTCCTGCACAAACAACAAGAACCCAGAAAGTGGTTTCTGAATAGCAAGTCAACAACAAAACACTTGTCTTTTCTAGCAGCCATTGTGCGGCTGACTAAATGTGCTGGAACTGTGCCGGGTTGCTAGGTAACTGGGCTGGGCTCGGCTGGGGTTGCTAGGTAACGGTGTAGGCCTGTTTGGGAGGTTTTTGAAATAGCTCATTATCAAGACACCAAAAACCATGAACTTATCGTGTGGTTGGGTTTTTAAGAACTTGAGTTGTTTTTAGAGTCAGTTGAGACCCAAAAGGAAGTGTTGAGGCATGTAATACGCAAAGCGTGCATAATAGGCCCCTTTAAGAGCTGTAAATATGACTTTAGATCTGTAGGTTCTGTAAAAATCTGACAGAGATGTTTTATACCAGACAAACCTTAACCAAAATATTTTTTACTTATTCATTTATGTCCCTCAAGACATAATAAGTGTTAATATGTCTTTCAAAGTAACACTTTAATTGTGCATTTGCAAAAGCAGCTGTTATTGCTCATAATAAGGACTGATTTAACATGTTTTATAAGAGAAAATTTAGCAAGACACTGGTGTGGGTACCTGGTAGAGCGCGACACAGGAGAGCAGCATCATCATGTAGATGATCTTGTACATGACGATGGTTCCTTCGAAGCTGACGATGAAAAACATCCCGCCACAGATGTAGATCCAGTATTTGACCAGAACGCTCATCACCAGGCCGCCCAGAACCTGCATGAGGTCCTGCTCTCCTCCCTCCTCTGGTTCCTCCTCCTCTATAAGAGCCAACAGCATAAACACCAGGAAGAGTTCTTTAAAAATATCTTGCATTTATCTGCAAGAAGCCGCATATTTAAGACAAAACAGAAGTGGTGATTGTTTTATATCTTTTGTTTTCACTCATCATTCACAATTTTTTAATCATTTTCACCAATCATTACAACCGTTCCACAAATCTGACCAATCACAGTGACGTTCCTGTATTTTTCTTTTCTGACCAATCACTGCAAGACAGGCTGAATTTTGACCAATCCCCTTAGCCCACTTCTAACTTCACAACGTCTCTAGAAAGCCAAACCACGAGTGAAGTTAATCGACATTTTTCATGATGTGAAGCACTTTGAATGGCCTTGTTGCTTAAATGTGTCACACAAATAACATTTGGTTTGATTTTGGACAGTAGCTAATTATTATTTTAGTAACAGATTATTCTGATGATTAAGCTGAGAAATAAATTGTCACATTCTGCAAGTTATTCATTTAACCTCTTAAACCTTTTTTTACACAATTTTAGAAATACTGAGAAGCAAATGTTAAATTTTTTTAAAGCGATATTTGTAGATAAAATAACTGAATCTACTAATTTGTTTATTTGTTGCATTAATAAATCATTTTGCTATCAGTAAATAGCAAAAGGTGCCAAAAATGAGTTTTTTTTCATTATTTGAACTCAGTGAAGCTTAAAATGCCACTTGAGTTCTGGGTGCAACAAATTTACAGACAAATACTTTTTTTCTTTTATTTTAAATGCAAAAAGTTTATTTTTTTGTACAGTTTTGGCTAAATTACGTCTTAATTTGTAGTTTTTTCAGCAAATTAAGACGTAACAAATTAACAAATTATGTGTAATTTGTTAATTAAACTGGAATATACAGTTTAATTAACAAATTAATTTATTTTGTTAAACTATTTCAAGATGTTCTGTATGATTTGCTTATAATGTGAACACAGTTCATGTTAACTTGGTTGGGCAAAATTAATTCTTACTTTGCACTTTGACATGTTATTTGTATTAACGGTGCTATTAAAGAAGATAATAAAAATGTTGTTTTCACTTAAATATTAAATATGAACTATGTAAATATCCTGTCTATACTCGGAAGAATATATGCAGTAATTTCAACTTTTTATTAAAGATTATGTTAAGGCAAAAATAAAGCTTGAACAAATGTAAAGTCTTCTTAAACAGTTGCTTAAAAATTTATACTTTTAAGCTGCAACGATAAAACAAAAGAACTGACTAATATAAACAAAATTAGGATTAGCGTAACTCTTACCTTTTTTCTTCTGTTTGTCCACAAAGACGTCTGAAAGACCTGCGCTGTCTTCTTTTAGCTTCTCTTGTCGCTCTGTTAGCGTTTGTCTCAGCAGCAACCAGAAGGTCACCAGACACAACATCTAGACAACAAAACGACAACATTCAGAGAAGAAGAGCCTACGAAGTGATGAACTAACTGCGGTTTACATGAGCCGACCCAGAGCCAGTTATTGTTGGCCAAAAGCCACGGAGAGCTGTTCAGTCTAAGCCATAAATCCCAACCGAGTGTAAACTTCAAAGCAGATGTTCTGGTTGTCAGATGGCTTATAGTAAATTTCAGTTGTAGTTATGAAATATTATTGCACCTGAAGGATAAACACACGCACAGAAAAGGCGCAAAGGGGAAATCTTTAAATCGTTAAGAGATATTCCAACACACTCTCTGAAGTTTACTACAGCGCTCTGGCTTGTTTTACAATTTAATAAAAACAGAATCATTTCAGCTTCCAAACCTTGGATGAGAGCGAGTGGAACGGGTTCTTCTTCGAGACAAAGAATCCTGCGACTGGCGTCATGTTCTCGAAACTCCAGATGTACTGCAGGACGATCACCAGGTTGCCGTAGGCCACCATGAAGGGGGACGACAGCATGGCGTACCGCCGCCGGTCCCTCACCATCCACAGGACGCACGACCACATGAGGAAGACGAAGGTCAGCCAGCTCACATAGGTGATGCTCCACGCCTGCAGACGACCCGGAGTTCACATTTATTAGTAAAAATAACAGCATATTCCTCCTTACTTTATTATTCTAAAATGTTATGTGGATCCTGTGTCTGACAGGATCCACTCTAATTAAGTTTGTAATATGAGCTGTTTAAATGTCCAGTGTGAAAACAAAAACAATATAAAAGTACAACACTAAGAAAATTTACCTAAAGCTTCCTTGAACAGGTCAGGATAGATTTATGGTCCGTACTTAACATGTTCATTACATCTTTTGCACAAAATCATTCTTAGATAATTAGATTTCAGTCCGCTCCTTTCAGAATTAGTTGTTTGTTTTAGGATGTCTTGTTACTTTAAATCCAAATTATCTGCTGCTGGCCATGGAGCTCCACTTGGTTGCTAAGCAATGGGTGGGGCTTCTGAGGTTGCTAGGTAACGGGCAGTGTCTGCTGATTTGTGACATTTCATTCTGGAGATTTTTTGAAATGGCACATTTTCCAGACACCAAGAAACATTAAGTTTTGGCAGAAAACATATATCTATATATCCATATATATGGATATATATATATCTATCTATCTATCTATATACATATATATATATGCATATATATATATATATATTTTTTTTTTTTTTTTAAGAACTGAGACCAAAATAAATGTATAAAAATGTGTATTTTGCTCAATAGCTTGCCTTTAAAAATATCTACTGAGCTGTCTATTTTAGTAGTAAACTATAGGATGAAATTTACCATGTTTCCCTTGATGGAAAAAAATAGAAATCAAACAAATAGATCATGTTCCTTTTGACCGTTACTCCACCTGGTGTTGCTTCACTCACCATCATAGCTATTAGAGCACAGATGTAGCTCTGTTTCATGATGAAATGGAAAACTTTCACCATCGTGCCGACTCCTTTTTTCTTAATGTCATTCTCTTCTTCTTCTCCTTCTTCTTCTTCTTCTGATTCCTTCAGTGCTGGGTCCTCAGGAGGCAGGCTCACCTCATACACAGACTCGTCTTTCTTCTCTGGTTGGATGATAAGAAAAAAATCAAGTGAGCATGTACAAAGTGGGACTCTGTTATTGCTTTTTAAAAAATAAAAAAATCTCCAGATATCCAGTCTACATGACTGAAAATTTAGAAAAATTAGAAAGAATTTTGTTTTCCTCTGATTGTTGCATGCAGAGGGGAAAAAAAACACTTTTGAAAAATACCCATTCTGTTGTGGAGAGAGAATGAATCTTTATGAATAAAAATAAAAAGATAAACTAAAACATTCAACGCTAAAGGCGGATTAAGTTAAATCAAAAAAAGTTAAACAAATATAAACAAAGGTTAACATAAACTAAAATAAGAAACTAAAAGAGCCTAAAGTGAGGCTATGCTAGGTTATAGTATGAAAGACAAGATGAACTAAGCTAATAAAACCTAATATCAGCTATTAGTAGCTTGTATTAAGGCCTTTTGTCTTATATAAAGGAAGGTCAGACAAGGCAAGCTAACCTACGACAAGCTAAGGTGAGATACCTCAGTAAATCTTAAAACAATGTAAAGTGAGAGATTAGGTAATCTACAAGTAGGTAAAATTAGCTAAATTAAGCTAATTTAAGAGTAGAAAATCTAAGGCAAGATAAGAAAAGATCAAAACGCTGGGAAAGGGGACGATAAGCTAAAATACAATTAGCTAAGTTGAGCTAACATAGCAAAAAATTGCTATGTTAGCAATTTCTAACATAGTAATCTATGTAAGAGATTGCTATGTTTAGCTTAGTCATTTTAGTTTAGCTAAACTAAACTAAAATAAGATTAGCTAAACTTAAATTACATAAACAAATAATGTAAACAAAAAAATTCAAAGCTAAGACAAACTAAGATAAGCTAAAGTAAGGAAAGGTCATTTCTGGTGAGTTTATTTAAGATCAGTTTATTGATCCTGTTTCTCCAATCCAGCACAATGCCTCACCTCAGCAGTAAATAAACTTTAAAAACTGCAACAATAACTCAGGTATTTGTTCTTCAGGCATTCTGGAGGCTTTTCAATAATTATTATAATTTTTTGGGCCACTTGCAGCTTGCCAGCGTCTGAGCAGTTTCTTCTCCACTTTTATCTTTTTGTGTGGTGAGAAACAAATATTAAACATGAAAGCTGTTTAAATGTTAAATATAAGTAAACGAGATGCAATTTAATCTAGAAACCTCTCTGAGATTCAGTCCATGAGGAATAAATCTAAAATGTAATTAATTTTCCAGCTTTGTTTGGCTCACCTGTTCCATCAGTGAGCTTGTCCAGTTTATACTGGGGGGTTGAGTACAAGTCCAGAGACGCCGGTCCATTTTCAGTGGTGACGAAGTCAAAAGACGTCCCGTTTGGGGTGGGAACAACCTGAAGATCGGAATCAGAAACTAAAATCAATCTAACTGCAAAAACACAGACGATAAGGGATTATGCTACTGTGAAACACTCAGCCTTGCAAAGGCAAAACACAGCAACTGTGTGAGATAATTTTGAATTATTTAGACAAGCGCCTAATTACGCAGTTTTTCCATTAGTAGCAGATTTATGACAATTTCTGGTCATTTCAGTTAATAGTTTGCTACTATGCAATGTCTTTGCAGGGCCATGGAAAGTTTTATTGCTGCTTTTCACACTGCATTTTGGATATCAACTACGACAAGGACTTCATCTAGGGAATATTTTTTCCCTTTCTTTGCTTTAAAAAAAACAAGGGAACTACAGCTGCAAATTTGCAACAGATTAATTTATACAAGTGTTGACACTGAAGGTTTATTTTCACCGTAGCTATGTCTCCATTACAAATGTGTGCAAAAAATTTGTTGATAATCCACTAATGTCGAAAAAACACAATTTTGATGTTTCAATTCAACACAAAATTAAAATCACACGCGAATATGGTTTTCACACAGTAAGTCGTCACAAAACATGCAGCAGCATCGTCCTCCAACTACTTCTCATTACCATCTGATTGTAAGATCACAATTCACATTAAAATATTCAATTCAAGGCTTAAGCATTTCCTACAGATAAACCAGAATTGTACTCATTTTTAAATACAGCAATTGTTTTGTTTCAGTATACTTGCATATAGAAAGTATATCATTTAATATCATTTTATTGTTTTTACTGTTGATCTTAACTTTTCATTTTAATCAACTGTTAAAGGTGCTTTTAGGGACGAGTATTGTGAAGTAGCGATGGCTTTATACACTGTTATGCAAGCATTAGATTGTTTTGATCCATGTTTTTGTATCTGTCCCTTTAAACAAATGACAAATGAAATTACCATCAACTTCTTCGTTGTAGTTTGCAGCACTGACATCATCTGGTTATTGTGACTCATTTGATGAAAAAAAAAAAAAAAAAAAGTGTTACCTTTGCATTCTTGGAAAATAAACAGATTTTGATATGACCAGCGAAAGTACCTCATCCTAGCACTAAAAAACGTTTTTTGTTTGTTTGTTTGTTTTTTATATTGGCGCATTTTCATTAAGCGAGTTTACTTTTGAAATATCAAATTGCGCAGTTATCGACACCTTACATCCGGAAATTTCGCACATGCATCACTGGAGGGCAAAAAGACGATTCTTTTATATGCCACCCATAACTGCACTGCTACGGTAAAACAATCCCTTTAACAAAATGAAACCTGGAGATATAGGTATTATTAATTTAGTGCAGGAAAGGGAAAAGTAACACACAAAAAACATTGAAGAACAAATCAAAACCACTGCGTTCTTCTTTTCTCTCGTTACACATGGACGTGTTGCCGTAGCAACAACAGCTAAACTAATGTTTCAGGATCCAACACTAAAAAACACAAAGCAAACATTTCCCCCACGAAGAACAGAACATTCAGTCCGTTACAATTTTATGGTTTTAGGCCTGATTTTCATTAAGTGATCGCTGTGGTAGATTGGTTGCCCTTTAACTGAGCAGCGGTGGTTGATTATCTAATTTCAACACTTGCTCTACTGATGATCTATCAGAGTTGGCGTCTAGGTCCATTTTTTTAACTGAACCAAAACACATCAAATTCCGCAGCACATCTATACGTTAAGGTTGTCAAAGTCAAGCTAGCATAACTGAACTACGTTCCTTTCCCTCTTTCTCTTTTTTTTTTTTTTTTTAAATTAAAACTATTTCCTGACCTTGCTGACAATTAGTAGCAAAGCACTGCGTCCCGTTTTCTTTTACATATATCGTACATTTAACATTTTGCACAATATGTTGCCAACTTGACAGCTAAAAGCAGCGCTAGTCATCGTTAGCCAGCAGCTTTAGCGAGATGGAGGCATGTGTGACGTCACGCTGAAACGCGTCTGTATGGAAACACAGCTACTAAAAGTCAAATTATTATGTTTTTTGTAACGCCAAATATGAGGATGCAGTCTGAAAAGCAGAAAGTATTCATTCATTTTCTGTCAGGAGACCACAAAGGGGAGCAGAGAATAGATTTAAAAACACATCCAGAGCAGCCGCACCTCAGTAGTACTGATGACATCCTGGGTGGAGAGAAGCTAAGAGGAGGAAAAACAGAGCATACAAGGCGAGGCGTGTTATCGATGAGCTGCTGAAGTCAAAGGACCTCCTTGTTCTTTACAATCGCTGATAAGCAGAAACAAAGCCGAGCGGAGCGACTTTGTAAATCCAGCCAGCGGCTCATCTGTGTGCTCACTAAAAGCTTCCAGACTGCTGCAGATGGCCGCCAGGGACAGACTACACACTTTGATATAAGAACATTGTCAGAAAGTGTGTTTGGGAGAATGGGATGATTTATTACACTGAAACAGAACGAGTAATGAAGCTAGAAAATAAACAGCTGCAGGTTGTCATATTACAGCAAGTTTTCTGCTAATCCAAAATTTTATTGATTGTTTTGTTTTAGAATAAAAACAAGTTATTTGCCTTGTGAGCAGGTTCTTCAGCAGTTAAACTAGCTATTTGGATTCCCAGCACCTTTCACATTTAGATAAACAGGATCATGTTTACTTAATCAAATGTCCGATAATCAATACAAGGCCGCTCATGCGTGCATTACAACCCTGACGTACGTTTTTCTCATCCGTGCCCTGGCGAGACTCCCACCACAGCTGCCTCTTCCTGTTGGCCGAGTTACTCAGTCTGTTTCCACTCTGCTTCTCTTCCTCGCACATATCTTCATCCTTATCGTCCTGAGAAAACACAGATAGCCAGTTTGGTGTTCGATGTGCTTCTTCAACACACAAACTGATGTTTTCTACTCCTGTCAGCTAAAGGTGGGCGACTTTTTAAAAAGGAAACGCTGATGAGTTTTATCTCGTACCTCTTTATTAGAAGCATTGTGCATAAGGCTGATATTAAACTGTTAAGAACATAAACAATTCTTCACAAATGTTTATGACATGAAGAGTAATTCGGTAAACAATGACACTTTTAATGCAAAGTTGCACTAAAAGTTGATCAAAAGTTGATTAAAAGTGCTATTATTCACTGAATTACACTTCCTCAGACCACTGGTGGCGCCCCTTAGTGGTCAGCGAGGTACTGCATGTAAACAAATGTTAATTTGCTTTGACTTGAGCTAGAAGTGTGTCGCTACAGCTAGCTTACCAAAGGATTGTGCTTAAAAATAATGATGTAAAACCAGGTCACTTAAGGAAATCCTGAAGATCCCAGTGGAACGTTTCTCAAAGTGACTTGCAGAACTTTTGTTTTTAAATATTATTAAGATGCATAGCATGCTACAGGAATGCAGATCTAGGTCTGAACAGCGCTGCACCCTGCGCTGACTAACTGCATTTTAACACCTAAAATAAAATTATTTATATCGGACTACCTACTGGCTGAAAGAAAATGTTTGCAACTCAAGTCTTTATTATGCTTCTAACTTACAAATAGCTCTAAAACAACATAGTGCAACACAATACTTTTCCCTCATTGGAAAGCTTAAAATCCATATTTTCAGAACTTGTAAATAACTCAAAATGTCCCAAGTACAAAATAGCACCACCTTTCACCTTAAGAGGAACAATACCACTAATATTTCAATTTCAGGTTGTATATATTTGTTAAATAGGGCAAGTGGTCTTTGGCCTGAAAAAGTTTTATTTAAAACAACAGTGACAGAAAACAAATAACCAGTTTCTCCAATTCAGGAATGGAGTACAAGAAAAAAGTAAAACCCAGCTGAAAATGCTTCCATACAATCAACTGTTAAATTATTTCCACTCTGAAAATTAACATTTTTTTGGTTAAATGTGCAATATTTCTTTTTTCTTTTTATTTGCAAATTTTATTGGAACAATTTTTCCAAACAAGCGAACATCCAAACTTCATGTCAAACCGGTCCACATTTAATTGCCTCCTTCTGTTTACTTGTTGTATTTCAGAGTTTTTGTTAGATTTCAATATCTGAGCTAAAAAAAAAAAAGAGAGAAAAATTGCAATTAAAATACCACAAGGGGTGCAGGAAAAGCTTAAGTTTACACTGACTTTCACTTTTGTTTAGATAGTTAATAAACGGCAAATGATGTATAATTATTTTCTCCTAAAGGCAAGTAGAAGAATCTAAATTTACTAAACAAACCCTACATCTGGTTTTACCTTGTTTGTTTGTAATGAGAGAAAAATATAAAAACCAACTTCGTTTTTGTCACAAATCCCAACTTTATCACTTATAATACAGATTATTTTAACATTTATTTTTTGCTAAACATTTAGCAGCAGCAACATATTAATTTTCTGCTTGGTGATGTGTTTATAGCTCAGGACGATAAATAATCCAATAAGGGAATCATAAACCTTTGCATTTAAGAGGATCATGTGTGGCATCACATTCCTGCCAAAAATCCTGAGGAGTCCATAAAGCAAATACAACATTTATTAGCCGATGGAGCCCATACTGGCTGTATTGCCATTTATTTGCAGGCCCCTGAACGCAGCACAGCATGGCCATAAAAGAAGAAGAATGTGACATGGATTAAAAGAGTGTTAGAAGAAGAGGAGGAGCTCAAACACAAAGAAAAGATTAAACTCGTTGGATCGTGTTGTATTTATGGCAACACAATAATGTAACAGTAGAGATTATTCTTTGAATTTTTACAAAGTAAACTTGCTAATTCCTATGAATTTACATTTTTACCAAGTTAAAAAGAAAAGAATCAAATCAAATATGGTAATATTCAAACACAATTTCCTGCCGACAGCATTCAGAGGGGTGGAGGAAGCGTACTTAGAAATGGAAATGCTGCCTGTCTTGTGCTTAACACACTCCTCGTGATTTCTGGCAGGAATGTGACTCCATATTCATGGGTTAATGAAGCTAACATGATAGTCTGGAATCTCTTAAGACTTTAAAAATGTATACATATTTGCTTGTTTTCTCCTGTTTTGCTTCTTTGGCTGCTTAATTTTTTCACATATAACATCTCAAACTAAACGCTGTTGAGACAAATCTTCCTTATTTTATCTTTTTTTTTTTTTTGTCAGAGACAAGATCCATCATAATCTGGCACCTCTACCATCGAACACAACTGTCAGTGTGTGATTTAGGCACCAATCATGTTTTATTATTAGCCTCTAATCTAAAGTGTAAGAGTAGGTAAAACTATAAACACACACACACACACATCACTTTGTGGGCAGATCAATAATGCATACAGGCCTACAGGTTTGAAGGGAAATATTGATCCCTCTATAAAAACACTAATCTATAACTCCATTACAAGATGGAGGAGCGCAGCCTCGAGCTGAGAGGCGGAGGAAGACGGAGGCAGGTCTTCTTTAAGGTGATCACACAACAGGAAGCTTCATGAGTTAATGAGGTTGAGTGAATTTAGGAATCTAAAGTATTTATTGACTTGTGCAGCTGATGTTTTGAAATGACTTCCTGACATGATACACTTATTAAAAAATTTAAAGGTGACACATTATGTCATTAATTTGTTCCTTCTAAACAGGTTTGGATAAATTTATGGGCTCATTACATTTTTTGCACAAAGTTATTCTTAAATATGTATATTTTAGTTGCTCAGTTCTGCCTATTAGCTGTATTAGGGCGTTTTGTCACTTTAAATCCAAGTAAGCTGCTGCTGCTGACCACGCCCCCCTAACTCAATGTTTACGCCAGCACCTGAAAATGGCTACAAACAGACACGCCACTATACAACCGTCCATCTTAGAAATGCAGAAGAAAGCACAAAGTGATTTCTGGATGGTAAGTAAAGCATTTAACTTGAACAGCAACATAATACATAAAACCAGCTGACTAAACATGGTGGAATTCCGCTGGGTTGCTAGGTAACAGGGCTGGGGTTGCTAGGTAACGGCTCAGGCCTGTTGATTCCGACTTAACAACTGGGAGGTTTTTGAAACTGCTCATTTTCCAGACACTAAAAAACATTAACTTATTGTCTGGGAGGGTTTGCTTTTAGAATCAGATGAGATGCAAAGGCAGTATAAAAACGTGCAAAATGTGAATTTTGCATAATACGTTCCTTTTAAACTTTGTGAGAAAAACATATTTAAATATGATCAGGCCTCTAAACATAATAAATCCTCTGCTTTTACAAACTGTTACTGTAACATCAACAATGAGAAACCCCTTAATAGCACCATAACGTTTGACTATTCGCTAAATTTATGCTAATATGCTATGCTAATAGGTTGTGCTATATAGCTCCATATTAATGTTTGAATATGGAGCTATTTTGTGCTGCTGCTTGTCAAAATTAGACCAGCAGCGTCTCAGATAACGCATTATTCGCATGTAGAGCAGACAAGTCCGGCCTGGTCGATCGTCCTGGATGTATCCTAAATGTGCAAGGACACCCTGCTGCTCATATAAATCAGTTTGAATATATTTCAGAACAAAATCTGGAGCTTTTGTCAACAGAATCTGAACCAAAATATCAGAACTAGGTCTAAAATAAAAGGATTATAATAAGTTGTGTAAAATGTTTTATAAGTGCTTCTAGCATCAAAGTAAATCAAAACATACATTTTGTTTTGTTTTTTCAGCTGTATGGAGAATCAATTTAGTTGTTCTTTATTCTATATTTTTACTAAACAAATGCATGAAACAAAAAATTTGTATCAAAAATTGAGATATTATAACAGTAACAACTTTGTCAACTGTAGAAATCGTTACCTTTTCAAACATACCATGTTGTACATTTTTGTATTTTATTCTTTGCGTGTTACTTTGATCAAACTTTTAATTCATTGACTAATTGTTGGTTAATTTGATAACCTGATGTGCCAAAATGTCTTGTTTCACATATAAATACTTAAATTAGCTGATTATCATTGGCTTAGTTGTTTCCTGCTTCAAGATGATCGGCTGGGGAGTGGCAGTAAATGAGAATTAGGACAGACTTTGATCGATTGAAACCAGAAAATGGATGACAAGATGCAAGAAAAAGGACTGAAAAGCTGAACGTTTTTATTTTGTGTTTATCTGTTCCACGTTGACAGGCAAATGCACAAATCTAAACGGAAACCTTTAAGCTAAAAGGAAGAAAAACATCTAAACCATTTTTCCACACTTGACATTGAGGTATAATGTCAAATTTTAGACCAGTTTTGCATAAATTAGGTGCAGAGCATCTGCTATCCTGCAGGGTTTAGATGCATTACCTCCTAAGAAGGGAATCAAATTCTTCAGAGGCCCATCCATTCATTAAATCGGACATGTTATACGACATGGGAGGCGCCCATGGGCCAGACTGAAAACATTACAATTTGCCAAACCACAACGGGGCCTCTGGCTCCCAAACTTCAAATCCTATCACCAGGCTGCTCCACTGAAACCTCTGAGAACATGGATGACAGGATTCTCTCTGGTAAAACGTGGAAAAAAGTTTACGTACCATTCTGCTGCACACTCTACCACTCATTAAAACAATTGGAGGAACGTTTTATTGAAGCCAAATGCATCATTTGCCCTTTCAGAAATTGGATTTTGCAGGATTTCAAGCTCTTCTGTGTTAATTGAGGTGAAAAGAAAACCGCCTCGTTAAACTAACTTTGAAGCAGTTCAGATTCTAGTTTATTCAGAACAGCTTCAAGAAGGCCTTCATGTCAGTAAAAGAGAGTTTTTCTGTTTACAATGAAATGCTATGAAGCTACAGGTTGTAGTCTTGCAGCAATGCATTCTGGGTATAGATGACATTACAGTTCTGCAAGACCTGGCTTTTACTTTGACAGTCCACTTCCACTTTACATGTTAGCTAAATATTTACCAAAAAACCTAAATGTTTGGTTAGCAGGTTATCTAAATATTTAACTTAACATGCAGAATATTTTGCTTATTAACTAAAGTTTAGCAAACAAACTAAATATTTAGTTAGCAAGTTAGCTCTTTTTTTGAAGGACAATCTTGTTTACAGAGACTTTATAATTCAATATATTTGTTGTTTGTGTTCTGTTTAGACAGTTAGCACTCTAATTTGCTAACTAAATACTTAATTTGCTTGCTAAATATTTAGTTTAGCAAAACTAGGTGTTTTGCTAAACTAACAAAACATTTGGTTTTGTTAGTTTAGCAAACAAGAGGATATTTACTTTAATTGCGAAAGGAAACAAAATTTTCCTTTAGCAAGCAAACTAAAGTATAGTTAGTAAGCTAAACTAAATATTTAGTTCGCTTGCTGAACATTTAACAAAAAGGTTAAATATCTTTACTTATTTAATTTGGAGCTAAATATTTAGTTTGCACACTAAATATTTACAACAGGAGCTAAATATTTAGTTTGTGAATAAAATACTTAATTGGTAACTATGACATTTATAAATGTATGGATAACAGGTTTAGTGACCTTAGTAAAGGTTTTTAAAAACAGCGCCCCATAACATAAAATATAAAGCAATTCCCAGTAAAGATGCTCCATTTTCCCCCCTTACAGGATTATAAACCAATCCAACTAAAAATACTCCTGCCCTGACACAGTATCTCACCATGAGTTGGTCGACGGGCTCCTGCAGCCAGAGGCGGATGAGCGTTGCCAGGGTGTAATAGAGGACCAGCAGCATGATGGGATTGACGAAGTGGTACCACTTACGGTCCGGGTGAACAATCAGCTTCCAGGTGTAGGAGCAGTTGGTCTGGACGATGGGGGAGATGCCAAAGACCCTGGAAGGGGAGAAGAAAGTCATGAGTAATGAGTAATTTTATTATGAAGTATCTCTACTACTACTGGAGTAAAATTTGTGGATTTTCTACCCACTGAATGAAAAACAAACATGTTTTAACCAGACAGCCACGCCTGCACTTTTTGTTGAGGTTTTCTAAGTTTGTTCCATCTATTTTGGTGCATGTGATTGTATAATTTTGAAAGATTAAATGACTGATGCTTTGATCAGTCACTCAGTGCTTAAGTGTGACGTTTACCAAATACTTTATCTTCTCTTTAGTAATTCTTTTGGGCAGCTACTTTTCACTTCTACTTTAAGTTGTGCAACTCTTGACAATAAGTCAGTTAATTGCATAATAAGTTAAGACGAGCTCAATAATTTTCATTTGAGTGATTTATTGTTTTTTTTCTTTATTCTCTCTCTCCTTTCTACCAAAAACTGGATGATAAAAGTCTTCAGTCTGGTGCTTTGGTCTCAACTAAACCATTTTTTGAAGGACATTTATGTTTACATAGACTTCATAATTCATTTTATTTGTTATTTTCTTTATTTATTTTGAATATTTAAAAATTTCTTCCAGTTCCAGTGTTAAATATTTATTATAATTTAAAAGATTATTGAGCTCTGAGAATGTGTTTTTGCATTATTACCATTACATTAGTTGAAAATGGTGTCAAAACAATAATATTACCATTTATCGCAATAACTTGTTGTGCACTCCACTTGGCTCTGCTTAGTAATCAAAATGAAACACAAAGCTTGTTATTCCTATTTATGCTTTAGGAGAACAGTTTGAGCTATTTTTATTTGATACCTTCATCAGAGGAGACATTCCTGAGACTTTGAAGTTTGGAATCTGAACAATGCAGCGAGGGTAAGAATGTGTTTATTCGTCTGTATCGCTCCTTTCCTGACTGAATGAACATCCACTCAGGAACTGCACTGACGTACGCCTGCCTCACACCAACTCCCCAACCTCAGCGTCTCCCCTGAGACTCTTCACGCCATCTGCAGAGGCGGACCGCCCCGCTCGTCCCGACCCCGGCTCGCTTCCTGGACGGTTTCTCCTTTCAGCTCAGGAAGGTCATCTGACTGGGGACTTCCATTGTAAGGCGGGGAGGCAGGAAGCTGGATCTCTCATCGGTTTCACTCAGCGCCAGAGCCACAGCAAGGCCGAGTCGCTGTCAACAAGCACAATTAGGCCAGGCGCTGCCGCGGCCCATTGTCCAAGGAGGGGCTGCGGGTTTTTACAGCCTGAGAGTTTCGCTCTGACAGCCAGGAGGCGAGCAGGGAAGAAACATGGCAGAGGGGAAGGTGTTACTTCTAACACAGCAGAAGGCAGAAATACCTCAGCTTGGCGGAAAGTCAACACATCGGAACATGCTACACTTCTGGGTTAAAGTTTAAATAACCTCTAGGCCTGGCACGATAAGCAATAAATCAGTCACACCATAAATTACATCGAACTCAATCATTTACATCTGAATGATTTACTGTTTTACTCTTCTCTTTCTACCAAAAAACTGGATGATAAAAGTCTCCATTCTGGTGTTTTGGTCTGTTTTTAATGCTAATTTTATTTACAGTTTATTTGTCGTTTTGTTTATTTATTTTTGGATATTTTAAAATGTCTTTCAGTTCTAGTGTTAAATGTTAATTTCAATCTTTGTGAATGTGTTCTTGTATTATTATTCCATTACCATAAAACTGGCGTTAAAACAACAATACCATCGTTTATCGCGATAACTTCTGGGACAATTTATCTTCCAGGAAACTTTGTTATTATGACAGGCCTAATATTCTCATCATCTGCATATTATGTCCACGCTTCAATGATTAATATAATATTATTCAACTGCAGAGAGATTTTGTTGCCGTAAATGATGTTATGGCGTAGTTTTTGCTGGGTTCGATCACAGACATTTCTCACTGTTAAATGTCAACACTGATAACACGAGGAGTTTCTCCTTCAGCAAACGAGGATGTTGTTCATTCAAAGAAAAAACAAACAGCTTATCTGCCATCAACAGAGGGATTTAGGAGGAATCTGTGTTTGCTCGAGGCGTTTTTTTTAGCTAAATATCGCTGTAAATAGCTTTGATCCTCTCACACAGCAGCAGCTCTCGTATGGGAACGAATTAGATCAATAAAACCTTGGAAAGACACCAAAACAGCTGCAGTGATGCTGGAGATTATCACAAATAAACTGATTGCATCTCTAAACCGTTTAAGGAACACATATTTTAAAGAAAAAAAACACTAACTTTATTTTTAATCACAATTTTTTGTTGTGTGTTTATATTTTTATTTGATTTGCAGTTTATTCATGACGCACATGTTATAGGGGTTTTACTTTATTATATCGATGTGAAGTTTGTCAGAATTTGTTTATTAATTCTTTAAATTTACTTTATTTTGTTGTTTCTCCAGACATTTGTTGGTGTGTTAGCTTCTCTTGGCAGTTGGTGGTTACCACAGCAACCAGTAACTGGCAGCTCCGCCCCCTCTTGTCCTGTTGCCGTCGGTAACCGTGGCATGTATTAGAATTAGCTCTGTTTTCTTTACAAACATTATGTTTTAACATATATGTTAGACAAATTTAACCACATACAGTGTTTTGTTAATAATTGTGCTATGTCCTGTTATTATTATAAATGTTGTCCATTTTAGCTATGTTTAATTTTACAAATGCTAACTGCTCATTGGGAGTTATTGCTTTGTAGTTTATTTATTATATTTTATTTAACGTATAGGGGCAGAATCTGCTGGACTGATATTAACCACCAACTTGATTTTCTTTTGTTTAAAATAAATACCTGAGTGTGTCTGTCGTGAACGTGCATCGAACGGTTGCACAAATGTTGAAATTTCTTTTCAGAGTGCTAAATCCTTCATTCCCAAAGATATTTGTCATTTTAACCAATCAGAATGAATTTATCATAAATGAACAGCAGGCTGCTAACTACGCTTTGGTTTGATATGCTTGTAATCAATAAAAACTCATTCAACTGCTCAGGAAAGCTGAGCCTTGAAATTTATGCTGCATCTATAGTAAACAAACACAGCTTGTATACAGTTTACTATTTTCACACAATATCAATTTTTAACCTATAATATTTTACATTTTTTATCAAATAACATTCACCCCACTGAGTTAAATGAACATCATTCTGCCATAAAGGAAATTGTGTTCACAAATTTTGGTCCAGGTTTCAGCAGAAATTTCAGACTTTCTTTGTTTTAAAAACAGAAATACTGTGGAAAACAGCATTAGAGAGTTATTTAAAAAGTCTATATTATTTTTTATCTTATCATAAGTTATACCAGTGGTTCCCAAAGTGTGGGGCGCGCCCCCTAGGGGGCACAATGCCATTGCACGGGGGCGCAGGAAGCGGTATGGATGAATGAAACAGTGCTAGTTTCACTGGCACATTATTATTACAAGACATTTTTTCCAAGTTATAGGTGAATATAACTCTTTTTTTTATATAGTTATACATTATGACCATGAGCGCTTGCAAACCAAAGTCAACATCCTTGTTTTGTTAACACTATCTTAGCCAAGAAACTGAATCTGAATCCTCTAACAAAAAACAATTTATTGGGTATAAATTTCACTATTTACCAGCTCTTTTTACCTTCCTGATTACAACAAGAGCAAATATTTATTGACACTAAAACAAACCTGGTGAAAAAAATATTGCCGTGTCTCCATATTCCACTTTTTATGCCAGGAAAAAGCATCATCTTTAAATCAAACTACTAATTATCTTCTGACCTGATGTAGTTGTCTTGTGGGAAGATGGTCTCCTGAAAAAACTGGAACTGGTAAAGGTAGAGCACCAAGAGGTGTCCGGCGCTGAAGATGGCCATCAGGACGCACATGCAGCTGAAGATGAGGGTGTTGAAGGTCCGGCAGAGAGACCACCAGGTGCACAGGAACAGGAAGATGGAGAAGTAAACAAAAGATGTCAGCGAAGGCAGCATGATCCCTGTAAGCATAGAAAAACAAAAAGAAGCAGCAGCTTAGTTCAAGAAAAAAACACCTTTTTGAGTTCATAATAGATTATATTTATGGAACCTAATTCTGAAATGTGACCTGTTCTTCCTCTTTGAACAGCTTAGGATCATATTACGGTCTACATTTTTTGCACAAAATCATTGCTAGTGGGATTTTAGTTTGTTCTGCCTATTCTGAACTCATTTCAGCTGTTTTAGAACCTCCTGTCACTTTATATCTAAATAAGCTGCTCCTTACTCAACACCCCAAACTCAACGGTTACACCCGCACATGAAAATAGCTGCAAATGGATACACAATTATACAACTGTACATCTTTGAAAAGCAGAAGTGGAGCCTCATGCACAACAAGCAAGAACTCAGCAAGAGGTTTCTGGATGATAAGGCGATAACAAAACACTTGTCGTTTCCAGCAGCCATTGTACAGCACACACAGCGCTGGAGCAAATGTGCCAGAGCTCTGCTTGGGTTGCTAGGAAACGGGCTGGGCTTCTGAGGTTGCTAGGTAACAGTCAGTGCCTGCTGATTTGTGACGATACACTCTGGAGGTTTTTGAAACAACTCATTTTTCCAAACACTACAAAAACAGGAATCTAATTCCAAATAGCGGCCGGCTGTTCTTTTTTTTAAGCAGTTGGGCTGTTTTTAGAGAACAAATAAAGAAAACAAAAACTTGCATAGTGTTCCTCAACACTGACTCAATTATGTACAAAATTAACATTTTGCACGTTAAAATGTTAATTTTGACGTGCAACGTTACGTCCTCTTTAAAAAAATGACAAAGAACATTTGACTATGCCATTTTAAATACTTGAATTTGGCTTCTGTCTCTTTAAGAAGCTCTCACTCTTTTTCTGGATTTATACTGCTAAAATACACAGTGAAGGACTTCAGGATATGAATTAGGTGACGTCTGAAGACAGATATTTTTTACTGTACTTTATTTAAAATGTGAGAGTGAAATGGGACAGATTAAAAATGCAAGCCACACTTTTCAAATTTATATTAAAATTTAGAAAACCTTGAAACAATTTCCATTTTCTTTCCTTCTGCGTTGATCAGTCACATAAAATACCAATAAAATACACAGAGGTTTGTGGTTGTAATGTGACAAAATGTGTTAAAGAAGTATTAATGTTTGTGCAATCCATGTAAAGAGAAAAAAAAAGAGCTGTGATAGCATCCTCAGTTCCTCAACACTGACTCAATTCTGCACTCATGCCTCAAATTAACGAGTCTCTGATGGCCATTTTACATGTTCTGGCCTGTTTGACGCTTATGGGGCTTGTTTTATAGGACAGAGATGTGCTGTGGATCAGCAACATTCGTTTTACGCAACATTTCCCCCAAAATATTGAATGTATAAGTGTCACAAGAGATCTCCCTAATTTTACAGCATTTATTCATAAACTTTGGTTTGAGTGGGTCAAATATTCATATAGTCATGTTAGAACCAACTTTTCCATTTTCTCTTTATTACTGTCTAACATAATGAATTATGTTTTGCATTGTTTTATACGCTTCTTATTGTATTTACATTTAAATCAGCTCATTAATCAATACCATTTAAATTATTTAAAGATAGATTTTTAAATAATGACATTTTCTTTTAAAGAAAACTTTTATTTAAAAATATTAATTGAGATTGACATGTATGTAAACTGTCAATTTCAGCCACAATTAATGTGTTTTCCTATAATACAGGGACATTTAACTAAAAATACATCCAAATTACTTATATATTAATTATATTTACCATAATCAATCAATATTTAGTCTATAAGTGAAATAAAAGTGATTTTTAGTGTTATTATTTATTATTAAGCAAATGAACAGACGCTTTGCTTTACAATATTCTATTCAACATTTTTGTTATAAAACCACCATCTAATGAAAAGTTTGATATTTACGATTATTTTCCATCATGAACTGGAAAGTGGCGGAGGCGATTAATCGGATTAATTGATTGTTGAAATAATCGTCAACTTATTTAGTAATAAATTAATCACTAAATGGAGTATACAGACTCAAAAAAGGGTGTTTGCTAAAAAAATAACATAAGACAAGTAATTTCGCTGAAATTTACAAAATATATGCAAATTTAGCCTTTAAGACAAAAATACCTTTGTCTGTAAAAGTGTTTTCCTCAAAACTCTCCACAGTTTTAGCTTCACCTGCTTCACATTCACTGAAGGGAGGCTTTGTTGGGACATTTTAGGCAGTGAAATGTTTCTTTTCTTATTTAAAAAAGGAATCTCTGATGTTGTATAAAAAAGGCTTAAGTGGTTAAATGAAAAATATGCAGATTGTGCCAATTTCTCTTCAGCAATTAATTGATTGATTAATCGTCAGAATATTTGATAGAATAATGGATTACTAAAGTGATTGTTGGCTGCAGTCCTAAACTGGAAAGCACCAGCGTTCGGTTGCAGGAAAGTTCAGGAGTTTAGAGAAGAAGAAGAAGAAGAAGAAAGAGTTTCACCTGTCATGCCCAGCAGGATGGTGACCACCACTTTCCCTGCTGTGGTGATCAGGTTCCCGATGATCTCCTTCACTTTGGAAGCAACCTCCGCCACCATCCTCAGGATCTTCATCTTAGTGCTCTCTTTGGCTTCCTCCTCCTCCTCCTCCTCCTCATCGTCGTCCTCGTCTTCGTCGTAGAGCTCCTCGTTCTCCTCGTCCTCCTCGGCCTCGTACCCGGCCTCCAGGTCGTCCTCCAGCAGGACGTCGTCGTCGTCGTCCAGGCTCGGTTTCTCCTCGTCCTGCTTACAGGTGGAAGACGACAGGTGGAAATCAGAGCTCTCCGTGGTGCTGAAAGCCGTTTACCTGCAGGTAAGTTAGCATATCCTGTCATCTCAGGTTATCTCAGCACATCTGAGCATAAATCTGTCACACGACACGAGAAATGAAGCGATTAATCGGATTAATCAAGTAGCGATTAATTGCTAAATGGAGTACACAGACCAACAAAAAAGCCATTTGCTGAAAGAACAAAGAGCAGTAATTAAGCCGAAAATGTCCATTATATTATATATATACGAAATTTTTAAAAAAAGCTTAATCTGTAAATATGTTCTACCCAAAACCCCTGAAGTGGCAGTTTTTATTTGATTGAGCTCAAATTCTTAAAAAAAAAAAAAAAAAAAATAAAAAAAAAAAAAAAGAAAAACAGAAATAAAAATTATTTATACATCATAAAATTAAAAAATATTCCATAGATATATATTTATTTCTAGCTGCAGATGCATCTTTTCCTAGAAATAATCAAATGGACAGTAAAGGAATGCTGTGCTATGGCATTTAAGGAAATAAAATGTTTATTTTCGCATCTGAAAAGGGGTTTGAATTGTTAATTTGCAGTTTAAATGTATTTCTATAATTGTACTAAAAAAGGATTAAATAAAAAAATCTGTAGAATAAAACAAAATTTTCAATCAATGAAGTTGATTTGTATCACATATTTCAGCAACAAGGCAAAGTGCCCAACTTCATGAAAACATAAAACCATCAAGATGTCAAGTGCCGTCTTTAAAATAATAAATAAACATCATAAATGCTGATCGATGTTCAAATATTTATGGTTCAACAGCCGCTGTGAACTGCTGGGTTTTTAGTCTTGATTTAAAGGAACTAAATGTTTCAGATTTTTAATCCGATTAATTATCAGAACAATCAATACTAAAATCATTAGTTGCAGCCCTAAATAGCAAGCTGCCTTCGAAGAATGTTTTCCTCTGAAACCAGATGTTGGCCCACTTCGTTCTTCCTTGGCTGTGAGCAAATGTGCCCCCAGTCGCCCACAGTTTCAGTAAAAGACAAACATAACTCAGCTGTTGAATGCAATACGTAAAGACACAAGAAACAGGTGGTAAAAATTCAGATTTAGTCAAAACATGAACCACAAAAGACAGTGGAGATAAACCTTCCTGGTGCTTTTCCCAGCGATAAAGACAGAGAGATGGAGCGATGCCATCCGTGCCAGTCGGAGAACATCGGATCGGGGAAATGTGGACTTAATTAAGCCTGAGTCATAAAGAGCGGTGGTAGAGACTTGCCAGGCGATGATGGGAGGCTGTTTTCCAAGTCATCAACTCTCACACGAAAGTTTATGCTCAAACTCCCGCGAAGCTCGGCGAGACCGGAGTGGGAGAAAGGGACAGCTTTACTGCTGGATCAAAGTAATGATTAAACTCCATCAGTCAGAAAGTTGACGTTGATGTGGATGAAGCCTCAAATGGGGCATCTATTGTTAAGAGACCAGAGGAGCTAAAGTGGAAAACACAAGGGCATCACCTCCTTTCCTGCAGGCAGTAAGTAGAAGAATACAAACTGTGAAACTCATCGATATACTAATCTGCAGCTGCAACATGGAAAGCAAGATATTAATGCTATTACACAGATGGATCTCAATAAATTAGAATATCATAGAAATAGTGTAATTAAAGAAGCTAATGTCAAATATAACTTGAACTCTTTATAGAAATTGATTAAAAAGCCTTTATCTCTCTGTAATGTTGATGATTATTGCAAAGAAAAACCATAAATTTAGTGTTTCAGAAAACTTGGATCAATAACAATGATTTCATATCGATACACTTTATGTTGTGACCTACATCACATGTGTTAAAAACTCGAGGCCCGAGGGCCACATCTGGCCCACTGTAGGTTTTTATGTGGCCCTCGAGACTCCAAATTACTCAATAAATCCTTCCAGTTTTTCACAAATCTGCAAAATTCACACAAAACAAACAAATCTCCATACTGTTTTCTAATTTTACTGCATAATATCTCTAAATTGGTCAAAGTGAGTTTAAGTGACTGCTGCCTCAGTCTTACTTGATGTCATGTTGTAGTCCATAAATAAAACGGCGAGTAATAAAGTCACATTTAACATCATACATCAGCGCAAATATTGTAAAATTAATTACAATTACACCACAAAATCTGCAATTTTGATTGCAAAAACCCCCAAAACAAAACACTACAACAATTACAAAATCTCAGAGAAACAGCTATTTACTGATATTTTAACAGTTTAATTGGTTTTATCAATACATTCTGGCACAACCGACCCTTTAAGAGCATTCAGATTTTTGACTTGGCCCACGATGAAAATAAATTTGACACCCCTGACCAGATGATCTTGGGGAAAAGCAGATGACTTGCCAGATGATCAGCAAAATGTAACCGACACCTTCAACAAGGAGTTTAACAAAGAAAGGTGAACTTAATGATTGGAAAGTTACCTGGAAGAAAAAACTACATTGCCTCAAAATCCGAACAGGTCCAAGAGGAAACTGGACATCATTCTTCCCGACATTCACGGCGTTCTCTTGCCAGACGGATTTTAATTTCCATTCAGCAAATGAATGGAAATTAATGAACTTCCAGGGTAGGAACGCAAGACTCGTCTTTATTAGAGCAGAAATGAACACTTATTTTAGCAATCAATTATTCTGACATTTAATCAATTAATCGTAAAGCAACCTGAAAAAAGAAGGGTCTTACTGTGTGTAAACATCCGACTTCCACCATCTTTTCTTCTTTTTTTTTTTTTTTACAGTATTATAGTCATGAAATCTAGAACCTATTTGTGTTGAGATGTTTACATCTCAGTTTTACGACCAACAGTTTTGTTTGGAGAGCGCTACCTCAAATCTTTTCATGTTTACAGGAACACGATTTTAATTGCTTAGTCTTCAACTAGGTTTTGTAGAAATAAATGTCTACATTTATACACAGATTTCCAGATGGTTTCAGTCTAAGCCAACATCTTTACAAGCTTCAGTTTTATTTCATTGAAGACAGAAGCCAAAAGCAAACTGACTACAAGGTCCTGTTTCTCCTAAAATATTTAATTTATCTCCTGCTTCCTGGATTTTTTTAAATTCTTTTTTTATCAGTGTCTGCAGTTTGTAAAAATACTTCTGGAAAGCTTTGTCATTTCAGACATCACTGATAGCTTAAAGACATCCTGAACATGTAACGCTTTCTTCTGTTTAAAAGGGAACTATTATGCAAAATACATTTTTTGGATGTTTTTATAGTTCAATTTTAAGTCTGAACTTTTTTCCTAAAAAAAAAAAAAAAAGAAAAAAGCTACATTGGGAGTGCACTGTGCCATTACCAAGCAGCCCAGCCATGCCCAACCAGTTACCTAGCAACCCAAGCAGAGTTCCAGAACATTTGGTCAGTTGGGGGGTCGTGGCCAGGAGCAGCCTAATTTGATTTAAAGTGACAGAGTCCCAAAAACAGCTCAAAATAGGTAGAACTGACCAGACTAAAATATCATTAGCCAAGAATAATTTTATGTAAAAATAAATAAACAAATAAATATGACAAACATGTTTTGTATCTCCCATAGGCCTGTCATAATAATTAAATATTTAGAAAAATATATTTTGTTGTACAGTTTACTGCTCTGAAATAGCATGTTTTTATTTGCTGAAAAACATGCTATTTCAGCAAATAGCATGTTTTAGAGTCTTTATATTCTACTAAGCAATTATTTGATTACTAAAATAGTTGACACTTAGTTCAGTAGTTGGTGAATCACAAATTTTTTTAATTAATTGCAATTAATCCGATTAACCGCTTTGGCCCAAAACCACTGTAATGGATTTCAGAACCTACGTTTCATTGATTTATAACCATAATAGAAATAATATTTTCTCTTGGCCCCACTCTCACTGGTTGTTGGCTTCAGCCTCTAGCTTGTATGTATACAAAATGCAAGATGCTAAGACAATTAAAAGAATCCATCAAGCATTACATGAACCCATGTATACTTCTCAGTGGTACTTTAGTCAGCCAATATTGAATCATAAAAACAACATTATGTCTCCTCCTTTAAGTAACTTCAGGAGACACAGCGCAGGTCCCGGACAGTTGAAACCTACTTGTTCCTCTGCGTCGAAGTCTTCGTTGTACTGGCCCATTTCCTCAGGCGGCCTTTTCTGGACCAGAGTGCGACACAACAGCCAGATGGCGAGTCCGACCAGGAACATGCCGATGTCAGGGATGAACACTCGGATACCGTTTCCGGCATCTGCGCCAATAACACTGTGGGACAAACAGGAAATGGAGGAAACACAGTGAGAAAAGCAGAAGCACACTTACCATGATTCCAAACACATTCGAAAAAAGATTGTATTGCAGAATAAAAGTTGGAAAATCCCATAAGCTCATCTTCCTGACGAGCTCATCAACGTCTTCCTCTAGAAAACCATATAACCCATCAGAAGATGGCTGACAGAAAAGGCTGCCTCAGTTGTAAGTTTAGCAAAAAGTGGTTCTACAAGCTTCTCAGGATGCTGAAAAAACAAATTTACCTTGTTGTTTGTGAAGCAAAATCTTGAAAATTGTCTTTACTTTCTTTTTTTCCACTTCAAAAATTATCCTATTTATTTCATCAAGTCCAATTAAAATACACAAATAACACGGGATACTTTTGCAAAACATTTTTACTGCTTATGGACAATCGCTTAACGTAGGGCTGGACGATATGACTGAAAAACGTATCAAGATACAAGATTTGATCTTGGTCAATATTGTTAATTATTGATTAGTTTCTCGTTTTATACATCTGAAATACTGCCAAAATGGTGGAATAAGCCTTCCCAGCTTTAACCCCAAAACATTGTTTATTTTTATGCAGTTTTGAGGCTTCGCGGCGAAACCTTAAGCTGCTGCTGTGTAAGTTACTCAACAGGTTGTCGCTAGGTAACCAAAGAGTGAGTGCGTTGCTAGGAAACCAAAGAGCGAGTGCGTTGCTAGGGAACCAAAAAGCGAGTGCGTTGCTAGGGAACCAAAGAGCGAGTGAGTTGCTAGGGAACCAAAGAGTGAGTGAGTTACTAGGGAACCAAAGAGTGAGTGAGTTGCTAGGGAACCAAAGAGTGAGTGAGTTGCTAGGGAACCAAAGAGTGAGTGAGTTGCTAGGGAACCAAAGAGTGAGTGAGTTGCAAGGTAACCAAAGAGTGAGTGAGTTGCTAGGTAACCAAAGAGTGAGTGAGTTGCTAGGGAACCAAAGAGTGAGTGAGTTGCTAGGGAACCAAAGAGTGAGTGAGTTGATTGATCCCACCAACTTTGCCATTGGAGGTTGAGCAGCTGAACCTATTTCCTGCCTACATCTCCCAGAATGCCATGTGATTCTGGCTCGGAGTTCAGCGAATGTGCTCTTTATTGAATATTCTATCAGACATATTATCTATTGACATTGATTAGGTGTCACATGTATAATGTTATTGATTTATTACCCAGCCCTATCTTGACATTGAACAAACCTGAAAATGGATGTGATGTTCAATGGACTTCCTTAACGTTTCTGTTCAGCGTTGGCTTACGCAGAATGCTTGATCTCTCATGGGAACAAATATAAGTGCAGCAATTATATCTCTCAGAAAACACCACCTGTTTACACGAAATACGCGAGAAATCTTGAGTTTTCCGCAACGTAATTATTCTTTTAATACGTGTTGTGCTGAATGCATTAGGTTTTATGTGGAGTACCACCCTGCGTAGTAAAACAGGGCTCGTTGCCTTTAAACCAAATGCAATTTACAAGTGAGTGAAATTCCATAAAACATCAACAACAACAAGAAAACCCATGAGAAAGTTTATTTGGTTGTTGTTTTTTTCAACTCAGCTTAGGGGAGAAAAACATGCTTACTTATTTTTAAAAATATCACATTAGGTGGAACAATCTGCATCAGCAGCAGTTGAAACAAGCCAAGATTTCTTGGATTTTTTTTTAATATTGTGTTGACTTAATCTTCTTCTGTCTGACCAAACATGAAAAGATTTGTTCTGACCAGAGACCAAACACCATCTGCAGAATGTTGCTATGACAGCTACCATAATGTCAAGCTCCATATAATCCACTATGATGCTTTTATGCTGCCAAAGGACACATTTTACAAGGTGTCATGATTGCATGTGCAATTACAGTAAATAAAAACTGTCCTTGAAATGGCTAACAGGTTTCCGAACCTTTAAAAAGCTCTCTTTTTAATCATCTGAACTAATTTCTATTTCAGTTTTACTGGAATCAGATTGCATCCTGTGTTTGGCCACCAAAGGGTTTTTCTTTGCATTTCACGCTGAGCTCCAAGTGTAATTAAACAGTTCCCAATAAAACGAACTGGTAACTCCGGAGCAGCGCACAGGATTTGGCTGCCGTTATAAAGCAACTGGTCATTTCAAACAGAACCAATCTCACGCCTGGTCTTGAGTGGAAATAAAGCAAGTAAAAGTTGAAAACAAAGTGTTGATTGTCATAATGGAAAATGCACAGTCAGAATAAAAAAACACTTTGGGCGTTTGGCTGCTGCTGGAGAGTTTAATCCAGTCAAGGACGACTGTTTCCATGCGCTTTATTGTTGAGAAGCTTTGTGCATCCTCACAAGGATGAAAGCGATGGAAACCATCAGAGCCATGCAACGCTGAGGCGGCAACTTTAATGACTCCCACTTTCCCTCACATAGTATGTGTGGGAATTAGAAAAACATCAGCAGCGCTGCAGACAGATTCAGGGGGAAACTACTCGTGTGGAAAGTTCAAAATGTGTTGCAACTCAAGCTGCAACTAACAATTATTTTAGTGACTGATTATTCTGACGATTAATCGATTAACCGGATAAAAAAGATTGGCACATCTTGCAAATTGTTCCTCTCAAGTACTTACAATTCTTTTTTTATACAGTATCAGAAATGTATTAATAGAATAATTCAGTTCCTTTCTTAGATTAAAAAAAAACATTTTATTGCCTAAAATGCAACTATATAGCATTCATCTCACAAATTTGAAGCAAGTGGAGCTAAAACTCACAGACAAAGGTGTCCATCTTAAATGCAAATCATATTTATATAGAACAACACTATAACTCCTGACTTTATTGGTTTTTGCTCTGACTGAATGGCTGTTTTACTTAGCAGCTCTCATGAACTCGGACGTCAACAGATGTCGATGAATTTAAAAATAAAGCAGCAGGACATATTGGACAACCAAGACAAAAGAACAGAAGTTGTCCATTTTCTTCAGGCTCCTTTACATGTGACTTGAGCAAGATTTTCCTCTGCCCAGGTTGTTAAAATGCAGCCATTACAGCTGTAAATATTGTATATGCACTACATATGATCCTCAGCACAAACAGGTAAATGCAGGCAGGAGAAAATGTTTACGGGTCTATTTCCGCCACTTAACTGTAGAGTACACAATCCACCCAGGGCTGATGAGTGCTGGAAAAAGGACGTGGCTGTGTTTTGGACATTCCCGTACTTACAGACCACATTTAATAAGATCACGGGGATGTGCTCAGGCAGAGGCAAACAAAAGCCTTGAAAAATAGACCCTTCAGCTTAGTGTGAGGGCTAACTAGGTTTGGCCTTCATTAAGAATCCACAAAGGGACAGGTTAGGAGGTAGGGAGAAGATTAGCCAGTGTGGCTAAATGCAAAAAGCGAGAGTAAATGTTGTTGAGAGGCTGCTATATATAGGATACTTTGTGTAGCATTTTCCTTAGGAATAGAGTGAAAAAATGGGAAGTGCATGAGTTATGTGTTACAGGTTTTTCTTTTGTTCAGTCTGAATAAGGCTGAAACGATTAATCAGATTAATCGTAATTGAAATAATTGTCAACTAATTTAGAAAACAATTCATTGTTAACTGGATTATTCAGACTCAAAAAAGGCCCTTTGCTGAAAGAGCAACATATTCAGAGCATTAATTAAGTCAAAACTGTACGAAATATGTTTACAATATGTACACAATTTGTACATATTGTGTACATATTGTGTTTTCAAACAAAAACAGCTTCATCTATAAACAGGTTTTAACTTAAACTCCTCCAAATTCACTAGAGGAAAAGCTACGCTAATGAATTTCAGACGACAAAACATTCATTTTTATTTAAAAACAGAACTGAATTATTAACTTTAATTTTTTAAATATAATTTTTATATTTTTTTAAAAAGTCTCAAATGTTTAAATAAAAATGTTGCTGATTTTTAAAAATCTGATTAATCGATTAATCGTTAGAATCATCAATAGAATAATGGATTACTAAAATAATTGTTAGTTGCAGCCCTAATTCTAAATAAAATCATTGTAATCTGCAGAGAAGCTGCCAAAGTTTTTACTTTCACCTCTGAAATCAGATTCAGGCAGCCAAACTGATGCAGAGAGAGAGATATTCCTAAACTATACTGCACATGCACAATTGATTTATGTCAGGATAAAATATTATTGCATTTTATTATAGCTGTAACTGAACTACAGTTGTACCAAACCCATGTGAAAATCAACATGCGTTTCCATTTCAGGATATTTCCCTGGCAAACAGACTCCATTTATTAGTAAGTCCTATAAATTTTAAAATATTTATTTGCAAACTATCAGTTTACAACCGTTTGCAAATCACTATAACATGTTAGCCAATTATGTGAAATATAATAAACATCCATGTCCAAAACACCCAAATGCTCTTAAATATTGTACAAAAATATCCACAGAATCTCAGGCAACAACTTTTCTCTAGAATCTTTTATGATTCTTTTGTTTTAGTAGATCAAATAATTACTTTCTTACCTCTCAAAGCCAATCTGTCGTATGGAGCTCTCCCATGACGAACCTAGACCAAATAGGACAAAAACATTTATATTGAGACATCTTTCTCAGTAAAAAACAATTGTATTAACAGATTTTTTCTGTACAGACAGACACAAGTGACAGTTTATTGTTTGAAGTAATAAAAATAAATCGGGAGAATCAGCCTCAAGAGAGTTTTAATGTTTTTGACACCTGACCTTACAAGTTATACAATTTCCAATACGAGCAAAGCATCACAGACATGCAGCCAACAAATCTGCAGAAGCAACAATCTGTAGTTTTAGACGGCTTGTTGTATCCATGCTGCAAAGAATTAAAGCAGTTAAAAATGGGTCTGACTACCAATTATTGTAATAATCGATTAATCTGAGGAAATAATTCTACAGGTTTTGCATTTAGCCATATTTAATACAATTGCAATAAAAAAAAATCAAATAAACAAATAAATAAATTCACTTTTAAAATAAAATGCAGCAACATGCTCTTGTTTAGTAAATCTGAACCTGGTGACTTGAGAAGGTTTGGTTAAAACATATTTACAGACAAAAGTGTTTTCACCTTAAATACAAAATGTTTTCATACTTTGTACAGTTTTGGCTTAAATACTCCACTGACTATGTTGTTTTTTTTCAGCAAATGGGCTTTTTTGATAAATTATAAATTTTTCAATCAATCAATTATTAATTGATTTCTAAATTAGTTGACAATTATTTCAATAATCGATTAATCTTGAATAATTGTTTTAGCGCTATATAAAACAGCCTACGTTTTCTTTTCACCAAATTGACTTTTTTTGTGTCTGTTATCCCAGTTAATGATTAATTCACTGATATGTTAGCTGATAATTATTTTTTTATTAATCTCGATTAATTGTTTCAGACTTTTCTAGATACTAACAAGATGTAATTTTAAAACAGTGCCATTAATGCAGCACAAACTTAATTTAGTTTCTCTTTGGGATCAACAAAGTAGTTTTGAATTTGTACTGAATCCTTACATTTCTCCAAAGGTTTTGGTTTTTTGGCTCTTTTTCTAAATGCATAGGAAACATAACTTCAGTCTGTGACTTGCATTGATGCACCTGAATGCTTTGTTGGTTAAGTGGCCCAATAATTAGGTGCTTAACTTTAGTGAACTCAGGTTTCAGGTTTACAATGTGCAGGGAGGACTGCTGATGTTAAATATGCTTTAACTGAGATCGCAGACAAAGCACTTCATCTCACTGAGTTTATCTTCTGTTTCACATGAATGGAGGCTACAGCTACTTTCTTAGGTGGGGACTGTTAAGTTAATGACTGTGAAAGAAGTCTTGGCTTTCAGAGGATGCAGACAGAAAAAGGTCACTTCGATGGTTCGATATCTCCAAAGAATTGAAACTATAAAGATAAAAGCTTTGCTTGCAGCCTGATGATAAATACACAGAGCAGCAGGACAAAATAATGATTTAAACTAAAGATTTTCTTGATGGAAACATGCACTTTTCCTCTTTGAAAACACGCTAATGTCTTCGTATTGTAGTGAAGTACAATATAGTGATATAGTGTCAACCATGGACACTATATCAGGAGAAATATAGCGTTTTAATGTACCGTACTGCCAGAAATGCCAGAAATTCATAACAGTACTATATCATGTCGCTTAATCAGGTGGTAATTGGTTGCACCAATATAAATTTCACTGAAGGAGCCTCAAGCATGTTGAGTTACGCGACAGCATGCATGGCAAACCATACAAAACCACCAGACTGGCAGTTTAGTATCAAACATACTCAAGGTGAATTCAACCCGATTTTAGTCCGCTTTAATAAAGTTCTAGTTTGTTTGTCTGTCTGGAAAGTCCGGTTTGTTTGGGGAGGTGTGAATGTTGCCCAAAAAAGCAAACTCTGATCTGCCTGAAAACCTCAGTCTCAGTTCAGTTGAAGTGAAGTCCGGTACGGTTCGAATGCATATGTGAACGCCAAGTGGACCACTCCAAAAACAGGAAGTGGACTACAGTGCAGGGCCTTCTGGGTAAATAATAAAACCAAAACAAACGCGAGAGTCAAGCAGTAGCAGGAGAAATGGCTTGTGGTCTTTTATCATAGTCAAAAAGAAGTCCTACAACCACTAAAATCATTTTGTTTACATTTTGCAAAAAAATGTCATGTCTTCTTCAGAGGTTTTTCTGTCATTTCTTTCAATGGTTCTAAGTGCAGCGCCACCACAGGCGAGGAGGGGAACAGGCTTTTCTAAGGGTTTGATTAATTTGACAGACTGCAGTGTAAAGCGAACTACACCAGCTTTGGTCCCCAATCAAAGTCTAAAATCAGGTGTTTAAACTCCCTTAATTCCCCAGCTGCTTGGAAATAAAAAGTTAGTAATAACTGTCTCACAAGCACAATCACAAGTGTTCCTGGATTCAAAACCACAAAAACTCAGGCGTAAAAGCAACAAAGTATGAGTTTTCATCATCTGTTGTTAAAAAAAAGCAGGAATTAGAGATTTCAGATAAGGCAGAGTGAGTAAAATATTTCGCAGGCAGGGAGGTGAACAGGTTTTTCAAAGTGTTTGGTTCATTTGACTCAGTACAGTGTGAAAGTGAATCATTTTAAATAATCAGCTTGAACAAAAATGTCTCATAATTTCAAAGAGTTTTGAATTGAAACTTCTTCTATTTTTGCCAAAGCTGGAAGCTCTGAGTATGACTTTCATTCAACCAGGATCTATAGTTGCTGAACAAGAGAAGACAGTTCAGTGGGTGGCTGCTAAATGTCTTGTTGTGAAATTTAAAAGGGCAAGAAACATCTGCTTAGGGAGGCGGCCATGACTAATCCCTGACATCGAGCACTTCACCCCGACTCATACCGAGCTTTTAAAACTTATCTGTCTAGCTCCACACTCATCCTCCCAGTGGTAAAGCCTCTCTGAAAGGGGACAGACGGACTTATCAGCAATAACCAGCACCGTTTTTACAAAATTAAGATTAACATCATGAAGTCCAGAGACAATATGGAGACATCGACACCATTTCAGAAGGGAAGTAAGGAGCAAGGACTCCAATTACGACTAGCTTCCCAGCTTTTTTTTTTTACAAGCTATGTGGGAGAAATATGATAAAATCTCTCTGGATTGGAATTTACAAAGAAAGAACAGATTCAGATTGAAAACTTAGTTTTCAATCTATTTCAGTCCACTGTGTCTGATTGTATTCACATTTCACAGGATGAGTAATTTACAGCAGAAAGCTGAACAAAAAAAAAAAAAAAAAAATACACATCTAATCTTCTTCTTCTAATCTACATTTAGTGCAGATCAAATAAAAGTAGAAAAGTAGGGCTGGACGATATGGCTGAAAAACATTATCACAATATAAGTGCTTTATTTCAGTCAATAATTGCTGATTTTTTTTTTGTTTGTTTGTTTGTTTGTTCTAAATATCTGAAATACTGCCAAATTGCTGGTATGACTTTTCCTGTTTTATCCGCAGTTTCTCTCCACAGTGTTAATTTTTACTTTTATGTTATGTTGTGGCAGAATTTTAAACTGCTGCTGTGCCGGTTGCTCCAAGGGTCGTTGCTAGGTAACCAAAGAATGAGTGAGTTGCTAGGTAACCAAAGAACGAGTGAGTTAATTCCACCAGGCTTGCTAAGCTGACTTTTCTCTGCCTATATTTCCCAGAATGCACTTCGGTTCTGAATTAGTATTGAGTGACATTTTTTACATATTGAATATTCTACCAAACATATTGATCACGTGTATATCGTAATATATATTGTTATTGATTTATTGTCTACCTCTAGTTGAAAATAATCTCTTGGATCCATAAAAATTACCTCATATTCTTTCAGAGTAAGTTAGAGACTCTTGAACTTATACGCTTCAAAGAGAATTAATAGGACAATTAAATGTAATTAAAAGCCAGATCATCCAGGATGAAAATAAGGTCTCTTATGAAGGTAAGGTCACAGTACGCCATTCAAAAGTTCAAATAAAATCCAGAGAAAGCAAGCAAAACCCAGCCTGTCTAAATGAGTCCCAGATCCAAACATCTGCAACACGTAATTTCTCCCTGACAGCATTAAACCTTCAGGTGTGGGAGGAAGCCCCCCATCCTGAGTGTGACTTCATGCTTGAGGAATGCTAGAGGTAAAATGAGGTAGAGTCTGATCCGTAGCATGACAGGGGAATATTGTGTAAAACAAATTAGCTCGGCACGGACACTTCTGGAAGAAAGTTTGAGACTTTCAGTCTGTCGAGCAGGGGCCAGCGTTTCACCCTAGCTGGGTACCAAAAATACCTGTCCTCCAGACTTTATGTCAGCATCATAAAACTCCCTTTGTGCTGCCCAGGCTGTAAACCGCCATGCAGCAGTTTTCTGCACTCTTCTATCTCTGCAGGCCAAACGCCAGTTACTCCCTTTCACACACAGGTAAAGCATCAACATGTGAGCAGGCCTTAGTTTAAGGTTCATTCAAACCAGCCCTGTTTAGTCCTCTTCATTTTAAATAGAGTCCATTTGTAAAGAAAGTCCGCTCAGGGCCTTCTGGTTAAATACGACTAAAACAAACACGAGAATCTGCCTCTAGTGGAAGAATTGACTTGTTCTTACCCAAAATGTGAAATGTTGCAATTTTGGTTCCCAATCGACCAAATGAGACAACACCATTTTCAGCTGCAGTGGTTCGCTTTCACACTGCACTGTCAAATGAGCCAAACTAATTGAAAAACCTGCCCCCTCCTCACCTGTGGTGGCGCTGCAACCAAGAACCACTGAAGGAAACAACACAAAAACCTCTGAAGAAGACACAGAATCAAACTTCCTTCTTCACAAAATGTAAACAAAACTGGAGTAGCACCAGATTTCTGTGGTTGTAGGATTTCTCTTTGGTCAAAGACCACAAAGCTATTTCTCTCATTTGCACTAGAGTCACACATTTCTTTTGCCTGTATTTACCCAGAATGCCCTGTGCTATAGTACACTTCCTGCTTTTGGAGCGGTCTCCGGTCTGCTTTACGTTCACATATGCGTCCGAACAGCACCAGAATTCACTTCAATCAAATTGTGACCAAGGTTTTTAGACGAACCAGAGTTTGGTTGTTTTTGGTCCACAGAGTTTGATTGCACATTCGAAGCTCCCCAAACGAACCAGGGTTTATAGACAAACTAGTTTGATTAAAGTGGACTAAACAGGTCTGGTGTGAATGAATGTGAAAGACTTGATTTAACCTCCTAAGATGTTATACTTCTGGGAATCAGGACTACTATTAAGGACTACAGAGAATTTTGGACAATTGCAGGAAAATGTCTGTAAGTCAGAGGTGACAAGTCAACATGACCTGCAACAAACTCCACCCACCTGGTGCTCCTTCATAGCTAACACAAACGGTTTGTAAACGCGACTCCATCCCTGTCAAGTCAGCGCGTAGGAATGACAGACGGCTGCACAGGAAGCCGGCTACGGCTCATCTGGTGACCATTCCCTGACCTGCCCTAACAGCTGGAGGCGTCAGCTCTCCCAGGACAGATTTTCTAGTTCATGCTTAGCTCAGCTCAGAAATCCCAAGGTGTTTTTGGCCTCTAAAAACGAAAGGAAGTCCACTAGGTTTTCCAGAGGGAACATAAGCACTTCACGGAGAAGGAGGACTCCCTGTTTATACTCGGCTGCCAAAAGGAAAAGCGTGTCAGGAGGTCTAAATACCAGATATAGAAATCTGAGATAAGGCATCTAGTCAGGAATAGTACACACATATTATCAGACTTCCTTTCTCACTACAAGAAAAACAACCAAAGAAAAATAGCTTGGAACAAGCTACATTTCTGCAACAATAAAAACAATAAAATACAGTTTTAATTAATAGTTATGATTTCAGATTCAGTCTATCTGAATCCTGAGGATTCTGCTTTTCTCACATTTTTCCCACCTGTTAGCATTATGCTCACATGGTGAGGTACAAGACAAAAAATGTTTTTTTTTAAAAATAGTACAAGTCCAAAGAAAATTTTAAAGTACATTCTGAAAGTCTGGAGGACTTTTTATTTAAGATCATTTTAAAATATTACAAGAATGTCTAAATCCTCAGAAGCAAAATAAAAAGTGAAACTCTGGTGATAAAAACATTTTCACAGCACTATAAGCTAATAAATAACCTGCCGTAAATAAATATAATAGTCTCTGGATAGATGTGGTTCTACTTATTATGAAAGCTTGGTTATAAAATGGCAAATATTTAGCATTGTATTTAACATTTTCCATTGTAAGAACAATATGTTTGTAATAATTTTACCCTGATTACAAATAAAAAGTCTTCAACATGGTGGTCATGCAGTAAATATATATAATGTTGGTTAAAATGTAAATGTTACTAAATGTTTTGGCAGCTATGTTCAGGTTCAACACTGACCTGATTAATACCAGACCTGCAGAAACAAGAAATCACTTAATTCAGGGGGTCCAAGCATTTTGTCACCTGGGACAAAATCGTTTTCAGTAAAAGTTTCTGAATAAACTCTACTTACCATAAAAGCCTGGTTATAAAAAAAAACAAATACTTTGTGTTGCATTTAACATTTTAAGATAACTGTGTTGATAATAATTATACTCTGATTATAGTTAAGCACAGTTGGTGGAAACAACTGAGTCTCTCACTTTCTGGTTACCTAGCAACTCACTCACTCTTTTTGGTTACCTAGCAACAACCTGTTGAGTAACTGGCGCAGCAGCAGTTTGAGGTTTTGCCACAATATCTCCATACCTTCTTAAAAATAATAATAAAAAAACAGCAGTGACATGTAGTGCAAACTGTTAATAAAACAGGAAAGATTGTGCCACCAGTTTGAGAGCAGTACAGATATATACAACAAAAAGCTAATCAGTAATTATCAAGATCGAGACTTATCAATACCAGCTGATATGAACTGATTGTATTGTAATGCATTTTTCAGTCAAACTCTAACTGAACATTATAGATTTAACTGATTTGAAATGCATTTAAAGCACTACAAACCAATTCCCTCGGTTATAGTCAGTGTTTGATTTCACAGTAAGAGACAAAAATGAAACAAAACCCTGCCTCATAATTACCCAAAAACATCGTGAATATCCCCATAAAATAACTCTGTGCACTGGCAAGACAAAAGTAGAACTCCTTCATTTTAACACCTGAACATAAACATAAAATATGAGGTCATTAAGTGAATATTGCAAAGTCAGATAAAGTGGACAGAATTTATGATGTGCAAAAACAAAAACGTTTCACTGCCCCTGAGAATCTGGTAATAAAGAGCATATTTAGCCTCTGGGCTCTGAACGGCTGTGTGTGTCTCCTCCTGAGGTGATAAGGTTCATTCTGCACTCTGAGCTGGCCGAGATTCAACCGAGCAAAGCAAGCTCCTCTCATTAGAAAGAACAAGTCATTAGAGCACAAGGTCAGGCTCTGTCCCCGTCTAGACACATTCAAATTTCATAGCTTGATACCACGTCTCTTGAGAAGCCCAGAAGCCAACGATTAACACCTTTCCAACAGTGGATGAGAGGCTTATTCTGCTTGCAGGATTTTTGGTTTTACATCATCGTATGATTCAAGGGAGTTAATCAAATTCAGGAAAGGGTTGCGAAACAACACTGCAAGTAAAGGAAGGACTATTTGAACTCCAGGAAACCAGTAACTAATAACCTATAAGCTCCAGAAGAAAAAAAATGCAAGAAGATTCAGAAAGTTTTCCTAGACAGTAAAAATAATCTGTCTATAACAAGAGAAGCAACTTGTAAATTCCAGAAAGTAACTTTTAAGTTTCCTAAAAACTAATGTTTAAATCAGTGGTGGGCATACGTCCACTAATCCGCTCATAGAGGAGCTAATTTAGCTCTTTAGCTCTTTAGTTGTTTTGAAAAAGATTTAGCATCCCATAAATTAATGTTTCCAAATAAATTATAAAGTGTTAATTTAATTGGCTGTGTTATAAACTTTAAAGCTACAAACATGCAAAAGCAAAAAAAAAAAAAAAAAAAAAAAAATATATAAATATATATAAATATATATATATAGATATAGATATAGATCTATAGATATATATATATATATATATCTGCAAACTAGAAATCCTGCAATTGCATTAAACAGAAGCAAACACTTACAACCAACAAAAAAAATTAGGGATGCACCAATGCAAAAATTTGGGTCGATCAATATCCAATGTAAATATTGATGTTATGGCCAATAACCTCAGTTACTTTCCAGGAACAGTTCTCAGTTTCAAAATGTTACATTTTAGAAAGCAAGTTACTTGTATGTTTTTAAATCAACCTGCATAATACAGAAACTTCAGGTTTAGGTTGTGGTAAATAACACTTTTGTAAGTACAGGAAGTTGTAGAAAATCAGAAAATATGAAATAATTGGGCATATTTAAAAATATATATATTAACAAGTTTGTTTTTGTGAAAAAGCTCCACCTTCAGTTGCAGAGGTCAGAGTTCAACCAGAAACCAGCCTGCAGGATTAATGGGACACATATGTCTGACATGAAGAAACACATGGCAAAGCTGCAGATTTCCACCATTCAGAGACACAAACCACTGATATCTGGAGGCAGTTCAGCCTGAATTAAAGCATCGTCTATACTTTTGTGTTACTCTCGGAAAATGTAAATACCAGACGGATCTGCAGTTTTATCAAACTAAGATGTTTTCTCTCTTTCAGACAGACAAGAGCAATGGAGGGACCTCCACACTGCAAAAACACAAAATCTTACAAAGTATTTTTGTCTAGCTTCTAGTGCAAATGTCTTATTGCACTTGAAATAAAACACAACTAACTTACAAGCAATTTTTCAGCAAGATTGTTTAGAGAAAATAATTTCTTCACTGAATAAAGAGTATTTCATTTCCCTTTGAGAAGTGAACTGAACACAAAATCTTACCAAATATTTTTGTCTAGTTTTTAGTGTAAATATTTTAGCACACTTCAACTAAATGAAGAACCTTTCAGCAAGTTTTTAGTCAGTAATTCCTTAATGTTGGTGAAAAAGTATTAGTTCAAAAAATGCCTGATTATAATGGAAAAAATCTGTCTATTAAAATTAATGTTAAGGAACTACTGACTTAAAACAAGCTTCCTTGTAAGTTAGTTTTGTCTTAATTCAAGTGTAATGAGATATTTACACTTAAAATAGGCAAAGAATACTAAGTAAGATTTTTGTGTTTTTGATCCTAAAGTGAAATTAAACACTTTTAATTATTTGTTTTAGTGAAGAAATAATATTTTGTGCTTCTGCAGTTTTTATATTGGTTTAAAAAAAATACCAGTTTAACTGGAAGATTATTTCACTTGTAACCAGACAGGGAATAGTACTTTTTCATCAATATTAAGGATTTATTGACTTAAAACAAGCTCTGATATCTTGCTGATAATTTTGTCTTAATTCAAGTGAACTAAGACATTTGTACTTGAAACTAGACCAAAAATACTTGGTAAGATTTTGTATTTTTGCAGTGCATCTCTCAGGTCCGTTCTCAGATTATTCGAAGAGCTTCGGTTCTTCTGCACACATCGGCGCTCTGCCTTAAAGCTTCGACCACAAAGGCTGCAGTGTACTCACAGCTGAAGTTGGAGGAGATGGAGTTCCTGGCCAGGAGGCTGTTAACGGTAATCTGATAGATTATGTGCAGCAGCAGGAAGGACATACTGGTGAAGCAGAGGGACTGCAGCAGACGCCCTGTGTGGCCTAAACAGGAAAACGGAGCACAGTGAGTTCAACACGTTCATGCAAGAATTTCCTTTATAAAAAAAAAGTTCTTGGTATTTCTCCGTTTTGAGACAGCAGTTATTGAGGAATGCATTAAAAATGTACAGCTGGTTTCTATTGATATAATGTGCTTTACATTGAGATGGCGGCAACTGGGAGGGATTTTACAGATAATCACAAAACATATCCTGGAAAAAAGCTGGCACGACTGGGAGAAACCTAAATAAACATTCTGGTGGACCGCAAGGCCTTTACGTCTCTGATTCATCGTCAGAGAAGCAGAACCGGCTTTTATTCACCACTGATTTGGCTTCTGGTTTTGGTGACTCATGTCACCATTTGAGGTTTTGTTTTTAAACACCTACACTGTAAAAACGACGTTTAAATAAGCATTTATTGCGTCGTTTCTAATGCAAATACCTTAGTTCACTTGAACTAACTGTCAAGTAACTTCAGCAAAATATAAAAGCTTGTTTTAAATCAAGAATTTCTTAATAATAGTTTAAAAAGTATTAGTTCCACTGGTAGATTATTTAACTTATAACAAGATGGTTTCCCAATGTTATGAGTGAAATATGGGAACCAGAACTTTTTAAAAATCAATGTTAATGAATTATTGACTAAAAACAAACTTTGTTTCTTGCTGCTAAGTTACTTAACAAGCATTTTTGTCTAGTTTCTAGTGCAAATATCTTAATACACTTGAATTGAGTCAAAGCTAACTTGTAAGTAACTTGTAAGGAATTATTGAGAGAAAAATAATTCCTTAATATTGATGGAAAAAGTACCAACTACATTGGAAGACAATTTCTCTTATAACAAGACATTTCCCCAAGATGTAAGTGAAATAATCTGCCATGGGAACTTGTATTTTTTTTATCAATATTAAACATTTGACTTAAAACAAGCTTTTATATCTTGCCGAAAAGTTACCTGTAAGTTAGTTTTGTCCTATTTCAAGTGTAACAAGATATTTCCACTTGAAACTAGACCAAAAATACTTGGTAAGATTCTGTATTTCTGTAATGTAAATATGTTGAATGAATTTGTTTCTTCCCTGATTACTGCAGGTACAGAAACTGGGAGGAGGGAGCCGCCACAGCTGCTCAACACATGGCTGCTTTATGATACACCTACAGGTATTTGGGATAACTTCAGGATAATTCCCAAGCAGAAAGCCGTTGAAGCTAAATAAAATGTTCATTTATGTTAATATTTATTGATAATTCTAAAGAAGTTTCGGGATTCTGTTTGAGTTGTTGATTTACCCCGATTAGATGATCGGACATATCTGCTCTCTGCGATCCAGCGGTTAATAACGTGGCACAGTTTTCTTCTCATTAAGTTTACAGCATCCGCATGGCGGAGTTTTACTGTGCAATATCCTGAGTAAATGGAGGCTCTACCGCTGAGCACACAGCTTCCAGAAACGCTCCCAACCCTACAAACCCACAGAAACCCTTTCCAAAATCACATTTACAGAGTTCAGCCATACTGATGGATGGACGGATGGATGCATGGATGGATGGATGGATGGATGCATGGATGGATGGATGGATGGATGGATGGATGGATGGATGGATGGATGGATGGATGGATGGATGGATGGATGGATGGACGCCAATTTCCCATTTTATTTCTGATTTCCATCACATTTAATGAGACCAGTGAAACCAGTGAAACCAAATCTTGTAAATGTGAAATCTGTGAGTCTTGGTTGATTTCTAAATCCGCTCCAGCGCCTCTGGGCTCGTTTCTGCTCTTGTGAAGGCAGCTTGTGTCGGGCGCTCCGGTTTCCCCTGAGAAGACGTTTCATAAGCTTCCTAACAGAAGCCATTGTTCAGATTTTATAGCTGCTCCTTCGCCATCATCACACCGAGAACCGTTGACAGCACTCAATCCTAATATAACTCCATAGTCTTCAGGGAAATAAATGGGTTTTTAATGCAATTTGTCTCAAATTAAAAATTCTGTGCCAGGCTTAACAAAATGGAGGAAAAAAGTGCCGTTAAAGTCAGAAAAGTATAACGAACAGGATTTAAAACACAAACCTGGGATAAGCATAAACACAATAAATCCACAAAAAAATAAAATATTTATCAAAATATATCCAGGAAAGCTTCTCTTAGTGAATCAGTCATGTTGGTGTTCATTTAACAAGGCACAGGATGTCTCTTACAATGTTCCCAGTGTATTAGAGTAATAGTTCACATTTTGTTCCTCTCCAATGAGAATTAAATACCTTGAAGCCAAATAGCACAGTTAAAACTGGAGTTAATATCCAAACAAGTTGTCTCTAAAGCCTCAGAAACTGACACGTCCTGGAGGGCAAACTGCACTGGCTTTTTAAAGGACAATTTTACATTTAATAAATTATTCATGCCAAACATTTGGTTTAAATTAACCCAACAGATTTGACTGCTGCTCGTCCTTTAGGATCGGCAGGCGAAATGAAACAGACCATCAAAACGCAGCATTAAATTCACTTAAATCCCAAAATAATTGAAACGGAGTGGGCTGTGTCTTCATCTCTTACTTTTTTTTTTATCATGCTGGTTACAGCCAAAATATAGAAAAACAAAAACAATACCCAGTAAATTTTGATGCTAAGGATTTTAAAGGTAATTAGAAGTAACTAATTAGAAGCAACTTTTGTGGAAAAATAGGAATAGTTTTACTACACTGTACCTTTTACTTTTACTAGAGTAATATTATTATGAAGTATAAACTATTGCTACCGTTACTTGTGCAACATTTCCAGACTCTTTACCCACTGCCAGTAACTTCACATAATGAAGAGCGAACAAGTTTTAACCAAAAATGTATGAAACACAGAAACACACCTACAATTTATGTTGAAGTGAGACCTCTTGTTGATACACAAGCTTTGTCTTTTAAATGTTATTTTCCATCTTCTGGGCCAGTGGTTTCTTTTTTGTGTGTTTTTATGATGTAAAGCAACTTGGAACTGCTGTGTAGCTGAAATGTGCTCACAATGTGATCGATTGATTGAAGGTAAAAAAAAAAAGAAAAAAAAAAGTACTATATATTAGGGGTGCCAAACTCATTTTCACTTTGGGCCATATCAAAAATCTGAATGTTCTTAAAGGGCCGGTTGTGCCAAAATCTGTTGATAAGAACCTTTAGGCTGTTAAAATATTAACAAATAGCTGTTCCTCCTGGAGTTTGTGATTGTTTTTGTGTTGTTTTTTCTTTGTTTGTTCTTTGTTTTTGTTTTGTTTTTTGCAAAGTGATGCTAATTTAGGAATATTTGTAAGAAATTTATATGATATTTGAGGTAATGTAGGATGTTTCATGTGACATTAGTTTCATACATATGTTTAGAAAAGTGTCTCTTCTTCTGCCTTGATTTATTTTGTAATCATGCTATTGTATAATGTTTTTTTTTGTTTGTTTGTTTAAGTCTTTAAAATGCCAGACGTAAAATACTGAGCCTACATCAACAGCAGAGAGAAGCGAAAATCACACAGGATTTAAATGTCTGAACAAACAGCCCCTCCTTGAAAACCACAATTGGTTTTGGAAAAAAACTAGAAGATATGAGTTTACAAATCCTGACATTTCAGCTAATATTGCAGTGGGATCCTGTGACCCCTCTCTGTTCTGGTTGGGTTTTATGGAGCTAAATTGGTGCCATAAAGTTTGTTTAAAGGTGATCTATTAACAGGTCAGGTTAGGTCTATGAACTTTACAAAACATGTTCATTACGTCTTTTGAATAAAATCATCCTTAAATAATGATATTTCAGTCTTTTTAGTTCTGCCTATTTTGAACTCTTTTCAGAATGAGCTGTTTTAGGGTCCCTGTCACTTTAAATCCAAATAAGCTGATGCTAGACACACCCGCCAATTCAACGTTTACACTCTCACGTGAAAATGGTGACAAACAGGTACGCAGTTATACAACTGTACATCTTTAAAAAGCATTAGTAGAGTCTCCCGCACAACCAGCAAGAATGAACTAGGGACTTCTGGACGGTTAAGTCAACAACTAAACACTAGTCTTTTCCAGCAGCCATTGTACAGCACATGCAGCGGTAAAACCAACTGAACAAACTTGCTGGCGCTCCATTTGAGTGGCTAGGTAACGGGATGGCCTCAGCTGTGGTTGATGGATAACAGCACAGTGTGACTTAACAATTGGAAGGTTCTTGAAATGGCTCATTTTCCAGACACCAAAATACATTAACTTATTGCCAAAAAACTTACGCTAATTTTTTTAAACACTGTTTATACAGGCACTAGAAATGGAAGTATAAAAACAGGTAAAAAGTGAATTTTGCATCATAGGTCCACTGCAAACAGAAGAAGCGTATACTTTTAGGATATTTTCAAAGCTGTGAATGTGAACGGAAGAAATAAATATTTTTCAGCTTTTTTTTTTTTTTTTGTGGTTTTAACAATAGTTTCAATGGTTTTATCCAAGTTGAAAATTTTTTGAGCCCACTTTTATGGCCTCAATTTAGTTCCATACAGATTTGACAGAGAAGAAACCCATAAAAGATACAATTAAGCCATGCGTCGCTTCAATACTACAAAAAAGCCTTTAATCTGTGGTGATTATAACAAGAGATTATTGTTTTCAAAAACAAATATTTAGCTAAAATCCAGAGTTTATTGTGCAAGGCTGACATCACAGCCGTTTCCAGTCAGAAGTGTGTTCCCGACTTTGATCCTGTTTGCTGTACCTTCCTCACAGCGCCGTCTGTCATCCTGCGGGCCGTCCCTGATGACAGACAGCTGAGCCAGAGACAGATGGGATACAAGTCCGGACCGGCTGAACCCATTCAGTGTGTCACGCTTCCCGGCGCCGTCGGTGTTTTACTGCTGCTGTTTTTGTGATTTGGACAGGGCAGGTCGATCACTTCGACAATAAATACATCTAACAAAAATACACATAAAGGGAAGATGTAGTCTTACTCAGGCTAATCGTGTTGAATAGAAAACAAAAGATGAAGGTTTTTATTATATTAGTTTTCCAACAACGTTTTTTTCTGAGTGACTTCTTCTTTGTGGCTTGACTTTTGACAAAACTCTGCTTTAGTTTTCAAAATTCGTCCTTATTTAAATCTGTCAATAGTTAAGTTTTTCTATTTTATTTTTATAAGAAAACAAAGAAATACCAGTTTATTTGGTTTGGATTTCTGGATCTGATTTAGACCTCATTAAATAAAATTTCTCTGAAAAGCAAAATAAATTGAAAGCATTAAAGGGGCAGTTCAGATTTCTTTGAGGTGGGATTTCTGTTGAGAGGTTTTGAGGAGTAAATATCTTAATACGTCTTCATTTTGATCAAGCAAAGATAGTTTATTGGATAATTGAGAATAATAAAAAAATTGTACCATTTAATTTTCCTTTGGGAGCAATAAAACATTTTTGAATTGAATTTGAAATTACTCCTTAATTCTCCCAATAGTAGAACCTTATTCTGGTGATATTATTATTTTATTGACGTACAACTTTAGGCTTTTTACTAAATAATATACATATATATATACATATATATATTTATTAGTGTGTGCATGCGTGTATTTATATACTTTTAACAGTTTTTGATCTTTGTGTAAACCTATATTCCTTCCTGCTGTTACATCTTAATTTCCCCCAACTGTGGGAGAATAAAATGATTTTTTTTCTAAAAAGAAAACAAAATTACTATAAACTGACTATATGGCTGCTGATGTTTATGTTCAGCTACTCTTGAAGTCAACAGCTATTAGACAGGTGAGCATCCAGCTTTACTAGAAGCCTTTTCTCTTTAACTATTGATGAGGTTGTGAGTGGTCCACTTTCTCTCGTTTCTCTTTACTTCCTGCCTGTTATTTCAGCTGGAGTCGCGGAACGAACCTCGGACTGGATGCTGCTTCCTCCGCCTCCGCCAATATGGTTTTATGTATTATTAAACACTGCATGCGGTCTCCTCCAGAAACCTGTGTTATTGCTGTGGAGGTCTGGGAGGTGTGCTGTTTAGTATTTTGCGGTGGAGGGCCAGCCGCTGCAATCCCACATTTATCATCTGTGAGGAGAACAGTCACCTCAGTCACTTCTCAAAAACCGCAGAAGTCCATTGTGATTCATACTTCTGCAGCCGATGAATACCTACAGCCCTGAGAGGTTGATGTAGCAGCTTTAAAGAGCAAAACATTTAGGGTCAAACCTTCACATGGACTGAACTAATTGTGCTCTTTAAACGTACACATTTATTGGATTTGCTAAATAAAACTAAACAGAAGAAGGAAAGAGCCTGAAGTGTCCTTTTTTATCAGCAGACTTCAGATCCTGAACTGACGGATCGAAGCGTTTTATCTGAGATCTGCCTGACAGCGGATCGTGTTTGTTATTACAGATGGACTCGTGCCTGGACTCACCAATATTACATTTCACGGAGCTAAACTGTGTGCCAAATCCAGCCTCATCACAGGGAAATTCACATCTCCTGCAGCAAAGGGCTGGTTCGTGTTACAGAGGACAACATTCAAACCAAAGCTAAACATTTAAAGGGGACCTATTATGCAAAATTCACATTTTGCATGTTTTTACACTTCCATTGTGGGTCTCAAATGCTTCTAAAAAACAACCCAAACTTTTAAAGTCACCACACATCTGGGTTTCGGCAACAAGTTCATGTTTCTTGGTGCCGGGGAAAATAAGCCACTTGAAAAACCTCCAGATTGTTAAATCTCATTCAAGATGCGCTGCGCCGTTACCTAGCAACCCCAGCGGAACTCCCCCATCACCTAGCAACCAAAGCGGAGCAGCAGATAATTTGGATTTAAAGCGACAAAAGGCCCAAACAAGCGGAAAGAACTGACCAAACTTAAATCTCATTATCTAAGAATGATTTTGAGCAAAAAAGTGCAACTAAAATGTTTTGTATCGACCATAAGTCAAGCTAAGTTTGCTTGTATTAAAGAGCTTTATATCATAAAAACACAAAAATAAAAAGTAATAAAAACATCATACAGTCATCAATAAAGAAACCAGTAACAAACATTATATTTTGTCGATCATCAAAATCACTAATACACATAAAATACGTTTATCAGTGTTCCAGTGAGCCGTTTTGCAGTTTTCTTGACGTTTACTACAGATTTGTGATGCAAAGAAGCTGAACAGATCCATCCTAACCTGTAACAGGTGACCTCTAAAAACTTGGTGAAAATCTCAAAGCCTGAAGCAGAAATTAAAAGCAGATCTTACCTTGCATTGTTGTGCTTGTCGGTTCTGGGAAGAGCGGAAGAAGCAGGAGATAGATGAGGTAGACGAGGGACAGGACATTGTACCTGAAGAGGCAAGCTGCAAAACAAATGCAGAAAATTAGATCAGAATAAAGAAAAGTCGGCTGAGGTAATAAAACAACAGAACCTTTGAGTGGACCACTCAAAACACACACAAGGCTATTCATTTCATCACATAAAAAATGACAAGAAGCCACAAAATTCAGGACCTCATGTTTGCTTTTGAAGCTAAATTATCTCCAATTAGTTCCTGGATGTCGATAAACAATAAATCAATTAATCGCACAATAAATTTAATAATATCGACCTCATTTTAGGCTTTAACGTTTCTTCCGGCCTTTTGTGATGAAGGCTCAACTCCGATGCTCTCCACTGACCCTCACTTCCTCATTTCCTTAGTGTATTGCCCAACACGTACTACACGA